>MQRK01253012.1:23161-49064 GCA_001938485.1 Girardia tigrina | reverse complement strand
ATATATATATATACTAGCAACCATATAAAAAGGAATGAATAAATATTTCTTTAATAAATTAAATAAATAATATTTATTTAAATTAAAAAAATAATAAATAATTATACAATAAAAAAGTTTAATTAAAAAAATTGAAAAATATCAATATAATAATTAATTAAAAGTAAAGAAATAAAAAAATAAAATAAATAATAATTAAATAAAAAGGAATGAATACATACTTTTTAATCATAAATAAACAATAATAAATTAATTAAATAATATTTATTTAAATTAAAATTATTAATAAATAATTATTGATAATAAATTATAAAATAAAGAAATTTAATTTTAAAAAAATAATAAAACATTAATAACAAATTTTATTGATAATAAAAAGGAATAAATAAATACTTAAAAATAAATTATAATAAATTAATTAAATAATATTTATTTGAATTAAAAAAATAATAAATAATTATTGATAATAAATTATAAAATAAAGAATTATAATTTAAAAAATTAAATTAAAAAATTTAAAAATATCAATATAATAATTAAATAAAAAGGAATGAATAAATAAATATAATAAATTAATAAAATAATATTTAATTAAATTAAAAAAAATTAATATATAATATATTTGTCTAAAATGTTTGTTTGTGCGTGGTCGATCTGCAGAGCCCGCTCCACCGAAGGACGCTCGGCAGCCGACCTTATTGACCGACTGTTGAATCAACACAGAATTCGAAACAATCAGTAATAAATTATAATAAATTAATTAAGTAATATTTATTTGAATTAAAAAAATAATAAATAATTATTGATAATAAATTATAAAATAAAATAATTTAAAAAAATTAATAATAAAATAATAAAAAATATACTAATAAATAAAAATAATAAAACATTAACAAATTTTATTGATAATAAAAAGGAATGAATAAATACTTAAAAATAGATTATAATAAATTAATTAAATAATATTTATTTGAATTTAAAAAAATAATAAATAATTATTGATAATAAATTATAAAATAAAATAATTTAAAAAATTAAATTAAAAACATTTAAAAATATCAATATAATAATTAAATAAAAAGCAATGAATAAATAAATATAATAAATTAATAAAATAATATTTAATTAAATTAAAAAAAATTAATCTTGTAAAAATTAAACTTGTCTGTTCTGCAAACAAATCCAAAAAACTAAGTTATACACCTAATAATTTCTTCATAAATTGCTGAAAGACATTCGTGGGAACTGAAGTGGTAATTGCGTCCTCGCTTTGTTGTTGTAGGAACTTCTCTGTCTATAAAAGAAGTACCGGTTAATATATGTTTATTATTACCGGTAAATCTCTTACTATTTCTATCTTTCGTCGAAAGATTTCGACGTTTGGGCGTAGATGACGGACCCTCTCCAGAAGGTCCGTCGAGATCCACCGTACTACTATCTCTCCCTTGATCTCCTTGATGATAGAAGATATGATTTGCGTCTGATTTCCGACGTTTTCTTTGGTCTCCTGATCCTCCGGCCATTCTATATTTTGGTGGATTTGTAGGAGTGCATTGAGAATCTGCAAGAATATCATTGTTTCGAATCCTATTGAAAGCCGTGCTTCCATAACTAGGAGATGCTATAAAAAATATTAGTATTGTTTTTATTAAAAAAAGTCTTACAGCTGGCAATCCGTCTCTGCTTAGGAGATGGAGAACTTTCTTAGGGCAGTATCATCGATAGGTGTGCTGCAAGCGATGGGGAAACTCTCTGATGGCCCATAAGGGACATCCAGTCCATACATCGACAGTATTTCATGAATTTTTCTCAGGCTTTTTGGGTCATTGGTTTCCTCCATTTAAATTTGTTAATTTTACTTTATTATTTAATTAATTTTATATTTTTGCAAATTTATCAACAAAAACACTATTTTCATCTAAAAATTTTGTAAATTTTAGTGGGTGTGCGGCAAAAATCGACTGAAATTCGGTCGAATTTTGCAAACAAATCATGCACGAGAGTTTAATGAAACTATTCTTTTTAATTGCAACCGCCTTCTCATTTACTCGTGGATTTGTTTCACAAAATGTACAATATTTTTTCTCGTTGATCTTAATTGTAATTTCTTCAAATGTAGTTACACACTTTTTACAGAAATTATTTATTCGCCCATCTTTTTCAACCGTAAAAACTTTTTTCAAAATTCGACAAAAAATTCTGACAAAATTCACACCTATGAAACTCAATTTTGTCTAATTTTCTATGATTTTTATTTACAACTGACTCGCTTACACAGGCGCCAGAAAAATAATTTCCATTCGCAACCGACTAAAACATCGAGGAATCAATGAAATTCTTTTCATATTTCTCGCAACCGACTAGAGTGACACCGCACTCTCCTACCGCTTTCTTCGCTACACCGCACATATCAGCGCACTCAATACAGAAAAATTTATCGGGATTTCCGTTCATTATATGAACCGTGTAGTGATTTTGTAAATCATAACTAAAATTTTTTAATCAAAATAAAAAATATATTTTCTTGTGCACGCGGTGTTGAAATTTACAAAAATTTTCCAAAAATAATACTTACAAAAAATTATTAACAATAATCAAATTGTATAAAATGTAAAAAATAATTCTTTTAAAAAATGTATTTGTTTTAACGAAATAAATACACAATTTCTTCACGAATTTGAATCTTATAAACATTGCAATGAATTTATCTGAGTCGAACTCGCTCACGTTACTAGTGAAATTAAAACAAATTATCGAGCTCGATCGAGCATATGTCTGTTCGATTCGCGGTACTTTAGTTATCAACTGCGGCGATCCAAAATGCAGCGCACGTGGGTTATATGGCGCCCCTATTCTACTCCAAGATACGCCATCCAAAGCCGGTAATTCGATTTTTATTGGAGCCGGTCCTGTCTGCCCATTTTCGCGTCAAGTGCAGCCTCTCACGTCCCACGCTTCAAACCAATTCACTCGAATTAATCGGTTGTTTACACTCCTCACATATCGGCGCAATATTCAGTGATAAATCACCCGTATTGTTGCGGCTCGATTTATCGCTTTCACCCCCCCTCTACAGAGTTAAGATTATGGATGCATTCCATGCATAAAAAACTATCCGTATTCTTGGTATTTATTTTTACAAATTGCAAATTTAAATCGATTAAACGGTTAAATAATATGCATTCAGAATTCCCCCTGGACACACTCCTCTCCACTCTTCCCTCTCGGTCGATCATCGCGTTGATTTTCTCACTAAACTCATCGATATCATTTATGGGCGATTTTGTATTGAAAAATCGAGAGATTTTTTCATATTTAAATAGGATATTAAATAGAAAATTTTTCTTTCTTTAGCCATCGTCCCATCCTGAAAATTATTTATTTCAGTTACCGTTCGCTTGAAAAACTAAGTCCAGCTTTAGTTCAAATATTTCCTTATCTGAATGTATTGCGATCAAATCAAGAAAATAAATACTCGTCAATTCTAAATTCTTTATTATTCTTTCATGTACAACTCTTAACTTCCATTTCAAATCATCCACTTTTCCCTTTCAATCATTTTGAACAAAAAATATAATTTCTTTTTTTAAAAGTCATAATTAATTTTTTACATACAGTGCGTTCCAAAAGTCTGTTCGCACCCATAAAAATCATCACTTATACAAATTTCCTAATAAAAAAGACGATGAAGTGGAAGTAAATATTATATTTACAAATAAAAATGTTATTTTTAATATTTTGTGTGGTATCCTTTCATATCCTTCGCGACATCGAATCGACAAGTCGACGACATAAAGAACTTGGTATGTTGTACCATAACTGTTGTATTTCTATCCACATTTTCTCTGAATTCAAAGTATCGATATTATTTATTTTTCTCTTTATAATACCCCACAAATTCTCAATTGGGTTTACATCTGGTGAGTTGGCAGGCCAATCAAGAATATTTATCTTCTTTGTTTTCAAAAAAGACACTGTAGATGCTGATCGATGGCAAGGCGCATTGTCTTGCTGAAATATGAAATTTGGAAGAGGGAATACCAAGCATTGCCCTGTAATGTCTATGTTATTGTCAATTAGGTCTTGATAGTTCTTCGAATTTAAATGTCCGTTTATCCGTTTTAAGATACCAACACCAAATCTGGAGAAAGATCCCCATACATGAACTTGGGCACCGTGTTGGAGGACCTTAGTACAAATGTGACTAAGCCTTTCATTGTCAAACCTTCTAACGATTTCGCTACGAGTGTGGCTATATGTGCGGAACATAGATTCATCGCTAAAAACTACATTCGACCACTTATCGATGTCCCAATTTTGTTTATCCCGAGCCCATTCAACTCTTCTTTTTCGTTGCTTTCCACTCAATAAAGGCTTGCAAACAGCATAATGACTTTTTAAGCCGTACTTTATCAAAATTCTATTTACTGTACTTCGTGATACATGTATCATTCCAGCTGCATTGAAAGCTCCTGTTATTTTACTTATCGACATGCATCTATTTTTCAAGCATATACGGCGAATAATTCTTTCAAAACGTTTTGGTAATTTTGAAGGTCGTCCACTACGTTTTTTATCTTCATATTGTTGGGGTTCCGAAAAATATAAATTAAATTGTAAAATCTAATAAAAAATTTTGTAATAAAATCAGAATTTATTGATTGAGATGGGTGTTAGAATTCTTTCAATCAATAGATCGATTATGGAAATCGGATGATCAAGTTTGTTTATTAATTAGTTTAGTAAAACAAAAGGAATTATTAAAATCATAATAATAATTAATAATATCAAAAAAAATATCAAACTCACATGTTTTGAGAAAAATAAAAATGACTATAAATTCCAGAAATATCCTTTATATAGAAAAAAAGTCCATTAATCAATACAGCTTTGAAGAAGCCGTTCGGTGGACTCGGGGTTTTTCCCCAAATAAAATAAATGTAATATTTTTTTTTAATTTCTGGAGTTCATAGAAAAATTGTGGGGACTCGGGGTTTTCTCCATTAAGTTTTTAATAATAATTTTGTGGATTTTCCCCTTTAAATGTGTCTTGGATAATCGCATTAATCGACCCTCAAAGTCTCTTTTGAAATTTATCATTTCTATGCTAATTAAGACAAATTTTAAATGCAAAAAACCAAATAATTTTGATGTTCAAAAAGAATTACTATTTGCTTAGAATTCAAATTATTATTATTATTATAAAATTACAAATTATTATTTATCCTCTCTCTCTCGTTCAAAAGTTAAACTGTTAATGACAATCACTGAATAATTTATTTTGATTTAAAAGAAAAGAAAAAAAATGTGTGATAAAATGTAAATTTGAATAATATAAAAATTTAATGTTTTATTAAAAATTATCTGTAAAAAACCTGAAGACTTGTTTAATGACAAGAATATAAAGTTGTCTTTTGACAGAGGTTTTAAAAATATATGAATTATGTTAATGAATCAATTTGTTTTGAATATTCCATATCTGTTTCGAAAATTCATTGTGGAATCTATTGATGAGAAAGTTTTTATTCGTGATAAACTTGTTTCAGGAACGGTTTATTTCAGTGACAATTTAGACGAAGAAATAATATTGAATTTACGAGATAATTGTAAAATGAACAATATGAAAAATTTTGAAATTATTTCTATATCATGGGGCAATATGTTGCTAGAGATTGTTTTGTCAATTATCGATTTAAATATGATTATTGTATCGATTGCCTTTTCGATAAATCTGATATGGAATTCGAATTTGATTTTGATATTTCACCAAAAAAATGAAATTTCCAATTTCGACCAACAAATAGATTTCGATTATGTGATACATAATAACCGCGATTCACTGAAAAGATCAAACGAATTGAAAGAGATGTCCACGAAATTGTCGTGCTATTACAGATTAATTGGTCGAGCTGAAACTGAAAGAATTTAGGGAAAAAAAACCCGGGATTGCTTTTCTGTTTCTGAGTTTCGAGACGTTAATTAGATCGTACACACTGTATTTGGGGCCCAGCACTTTTTAAAATCGGATCCACTGCGCAACCCGTCTGCTACCCACCTCGATCGGTTCTCATGGCAACGTAGGGATCGGTAGAAACAGTTATTGTTAATGGTTTAATTAAATAGTAAGCTTGTTTCTTCTTGCGAGCCGGACCATTCGACAGCGATTTCCGCACTGAACCACTCGGATCCAAACGCAATCTCTCCTCCGAACCACTTGGCGTAAATGTTTCGAAGGAAAATCATCATTTTATTTCCAATTTCAAAAATCCAACATCATTTTCAAGAAACATTTATTTTGATTACAAATTTTTAACATTTAAAAATTCACACACCATTTTTCTGGTTTGTTTCATTTATACAACGGAGTAAATGCAAATTTATTTTGGTAATTATTTTAAGTTTTTTTAACCAACTAATATTAATTTTTAATGAAAGTTATTTCACAAAATTATTTTTCTTACACAAAGCTAATTCACACATCAAATTCATATTGTCACAAATAAAATAAACAGGGAGAACGAGAAGAGATAAAAATAAAATTCCGCAGCTCTCTTTATTCTTGAACAGCTTCCACTTAAAATTTATGTATACTTTTGTTGAACTGTTGACTTTTGTCGATCGATTTCTGAAATGTGCTTAAGAAATTAAATTACAATGCAATATTTTTATTTGTACAAACTAATATTTCCAGCTTGTATTCTATTCGTTGTTTTCTAACTTTTATCTCTTTAATCATGTTTAACCATCTAGATACAGGTAAATTTTAGTATGGTTGTACACCACAAGTCAAGTTTTTTTTGGGACAAAAAGAAAATTGATTTAAACCATTTTTTGAAAGTATGTTATAAGACGAATTAATAATATATAATTCATCATAATACACTGTCATTCATATAGAATAACGCTATTTAATTTGAAATTAAATTTTAGAGCTGGCATATAAGTAATTTAAAAAGAAAACACGAAAATATATTTGAATAATAGCTTTGCAAGTAAATTAAAATACGAACATTTAAAAACATTTAGTCACAAATCGGATGAAATTTTCGAAAAATTTTCCAGTGCCTTGTAGTATGCTGGAAAAATCTGATTCTTTATCTAAGTTTCTTTGAGAAAGAATTCTATGAAACTTACTTGATGTGGAAATCAAATTTTATTTTATTTGAATTTGTTGATCCCGTTTTGATAAGGGATCATATTTGACTCCATTGTCCCATCTCCAGTTTTTAATTTTAATCAATTATTACAACTCGTTTCTGTTTGTCTAAAGACGTTATGGAACTCACCTTGTATTAAATTTATTCGTGTGCAATTGATCATGAAGAATTTCGTAAGACAGGTTCTTTGGATAGATTTAAGCTTGCTGCGTCATCTTCCATCTTCAAATTTCGGTCAGATAGAACATAGGTCTCCACAAGAGTGATAGTGTCTGTAGTAATCGCCTCCGCAGGTCAACCAGAGTGAAGATCATCGTAAATTGCTTCTCATCTCAATTTTTATACTTTAGCTTGCTGTTTGACAGTTGAATGTTGTAGTATCCTACTTTTATGTTTGAAATTGAATAATTACAAAATTCCCCCAAATAAAAAATAAATATTTAAAATTATAAAATTAATTTTAAAAATACTTAATTTAAAAAAGTAATAAAATATTATTTAAAACGAAAAATTGATAAACAATTAAATTCAACGTAGTCAAGTAACTCACTTGACGAAGAAATACTGAATCGATAGTCGTATTAGGATTTTCTCATCATCAACCAAAAAAACAAACCAACCAAACAATAGAAATAAGAAGCATAAGAAGCAAATTGTTTTTAATTGTTAAATTAAGTGTTCGAATGCTGTTCCTGAAGATTTAAGACATGCCCAAAGCGTTTTTAAATTCTTCAACAGCTTTTTCAAACATTTCATCATCTATACCTTCTGTCTTTACCTATCGCTGTTTTAAAGTCATTCCAGATTATTGCAACTTAAAATTACTTTAATTTAAAGTTTTAACTATAGATAGTTTTTACAATTTATTTTCAAATTTTAAATACTTTCCTTAGCAATTAATTTTTTGTTATAAAATTTATTTTTATTATTGTTTTGAATACAGAAGTTCAAAATAATTGAAATCTTACATATTTTAATAAACATATTTAATTCTTGAAAATATTGTCTTTTCTACTTGGATCAGGTTGACTATTTTGGGATGATAATTCTTTTATTAAAAATTTAAAAGTAAGATTAAGTACATTTCTATCGATTTGCAATTAAAGGGTTCTTAGTCTTTTTCAATGCCTGGGAAAAGAAAGTAGGAACGTTGTTGATTAGTTTACTTCTGATACCATTTTTTGTATTTGAAATTGCATTAAATTACAAACATTTTTTTACGATAAAGAAACATAGCAAAAAATGTGAAATTAAATTTATATATTGAAATTCGAATATAAAATTCTTTGTAAATTTGAAAACATTTTTCATATCCATAAAGATGAAATAAACAAAATATGAAAACTAAGTTCTAAAATACTTTTTCTATTAATTTTCAAATTTAAAATGGATCAGTTGTGGTTAGGCATATCTCTACTTTTAGAAAATTGAATATATTTAATATAAATCTGGGTTTTAATTATGAAATCAAGGTCTTTCATTGAACACATTTTAAACTGACAAAAGATGTATATTATTTAGTTGTTGGTGTTCTGTGATAGTTGAAATTCATGGAAAAGTTGTATGATTGATTTTTCCGATAAAAATATTTTTTTGATTTGGAAAAATTAGTATAATTCAATAAAATAATAATATGTTCAAATTATAATATTGTCAATAACCAATGAAATACCTCCTGGCAGACAAATCCTCGGACGGTTTACTTTCAGTAGCATTACATTCAGATATAATCGAGTTACGCAAATTCTCGAACGGTTTCCTTTCAGTAGCATTACGTTCAGATTTAATCGAGTTACGCAATTTCTCGGACAGTTTACTTTTAGTATCATTACGTTTAGATATAACATTGTGAGACAAATCCTCGGACGGTTTACTTTCATCAGGAGTATGTCTAGATATAAAATGGCTGTATAAAATGGTAAATAACAAATACTCTTCAATATTTTCGATATTTCCTCCAATCACGTTCACTGTGATTTTCTTTTGGAGCCCTTCTAATCCCAATTCATGATCTACTCTATGACTTCCGTAGATAACATTGCTTGCATCGTCCGAGCAATAGGTCCACCTGTAGCCACATCTGTCTGAGGGTTGGCATAAAACTTATCACTACGTTCAATAGTAGTGTTTTGAGAGACAACTTTTAGTATTGAATTATTTTATTGAAAGTATCTCTTTAAGGTGATAGTATGTTAATTAGAGAAATGTTTGAAATGATTTTGTTATTTTCTCTCATTATTATGCATACTTCTACATGCAAATGTGGAATATTGTGCTGTTGATGAAATTCTATTTGGAATCAATTTAAATGTTTTGTTCTGATTTCAACGAAAAATTTTAATCAACAGACAACAATTTATCAATATGCACGATTCTGGAATGTATTTGAAATGTTTTTATACAATTTATTAAAAACGATTTTCAAAAGCGGTGAATGAATTCTTGTCAATTTAAAAAAAATAAAGAAGGTCTCGTGTTTTGCTCTGTTTTTGAACAATTAAAAAAAACAGAGTTTTCGTCAAAAAAATGAGCGAAAGAAAATTGCTTCCATAAACGACAAGTTATTATAATATTTACGAAAATTTCTCTAATTAATAATATGGATCTAAATAAAATGGAAATAATAACACCAGTAATACATCTAAAATTAAAGCAAAGTAACACCAATTAGTAGTACCCATTTCTAAATATCGGTACATTAATACAACAACAATTATTGTAAAATAAAATCAAATAATATCAGTTCTTTAAAATATAGTAATACTTATGTCAACGATATACTATAATAGAGTAACAATCAAAAACTACAAAAAGATACATTACCCTCACATGTGGTATATAAATAACCATAACTTTATTAAAACGTTTGTGATAATTGTGAAAAACGAATCATTCACCTCATAAAAGATTTTTTTATCACACTGTTTAATATTTTTAAACATTTACCAATTCAGAAATAAAATTTCATTATCTAAATTTTTTATAAGCAGGCCATTTCGAAATGTTATTAAATTATTAAATATTTATCAAGGAATGTGAAAGTTAAGGTTTATAAGAATTAATTTATAGCAAAGGTACTTGGTCTCTGCAAATTTAATTTTTTAAATTTAAAACGTTTGCTTTTTTATTACTTGCAATTAATATTTTAGTTTTTTCGCATTGCAGATAAATGTGATTCATAAAATCGCTTAATAAAACTATTCACAATAATTCTAAACTCGACGTTTGTTTAAATCAATCACATTTTTGATAATATCTGTTTGATCTAAATGACAAACTTTATCTTCAATCTCCATATTACAATTGTTTTCTATGCGTTTTCGAATACTATCGATATGTCCCTTCAAACAAACAAGATGTAATGGTGTATTATTCCACTAATATTTGTGCAAAATAGTGTTTTCAATAATTATTTTTATTTTACAGAATTTTGAGTGTCGAAGTTTGAGCAACTAGTTCTTCTACAATATTCATATAACCTCTTTCACAAGCCAAATGTAACGGAGTATTCTTAAACTACAGACCGATTGCAAAATATTTTTATCAAATAGTTTGTTAACAATTATAAATTAATAAATTACAGTATTTGTTGTTTCTACATCGCAGTTTCTGGAAGACAAAAATCTTACTAAGATGCCATGATCTTTGGCCTCAAAAACATAATTAATTGGTCGGATTCCAAATGTAAATGTTTAATGTTATCTTGATAATAAAATATAAATAACACAAACAATATCTTCAGCTTCGTAATTGCAATTGTTCTTAAGAAGCATTTAAACAATACACTAATTTTCATGGATGTAGGCATAATGCAATGGAGTTTTTTCACGATCATTCTGTTTTCCAATGGATTTTTAAATCTTTCTATCTTTAACATGGATCTATAAATATACTCAAATATCATTCCGATCAAACCATATCGAAAATGTCTCTGCTCGAATATTTGAACATTCCGATATTTCGTAAATAACACAAATAATATGAAATTATAAATTTATTTTCAAATTCAAAATTTTATTCGTTTCTGTTTTCAAAGTATTTATAAATCTGATTTCATTAAAACATATTTGAACTGATCAAAGATAACGATCAATCTTAACCCTAAACCTACTTTGATACCATTTAAAATTCAAAAAGTTGTTAAGTAAAAGTGTTTGTTTATAATTTTAAAAAATAATTTTGCTTGTTTATATCGTGACTTTTTTTAAAATAAATAATAAAAGCCGCAAAGCAAATCAAAAGGAATCTTCGTTTGATGAATAAGAAGTACATTCATGATCGGTTCAAAGATTTGACCAGAATATTGAATGTAATATGTTAGAAAATAAGTACTGATTTTTAATACTGTAGTATCTTTTTACTTATTTCATTTTTTATCTGGATAAAATCTCAATATCCGGGGTTTGGTTGTATTTTTCGATGCATTATAATATTTCTCATGGTGAAATTTACAAAGAATTATCATTTATTCAAATAAGTTTTGTAGTTCTCTAGAAAATGATACCGGACCTGAAAGGGTTAATAAATCCTATTTAAATAGGAAATTAGTAATACTCCTCCTCCTTCAAAAATGTTTGACTTACCTTCACTTTCTCTTAAGCAAACAAGGCCAAAAATTAAAATATTTTTTCGCCATATTGTATTACCTAAATTAACCAAATTTCTGCAAACATTCTATAAAAGTATGATTGTTCTTCCACATAAACACAAATAATTGTTAGGATATTTGGTGATTTTAAACGTAAAGTAGAAAAACAAAACAACGAAGTTTATATTTTTAAATTTGTATTTATTATTTACATATACCATCTAAATGATTTATTCAGAGATATTTATGAAAAACAACTTATTCTATTTATGAATTTAGATTTTAGATAAGGTGGGAAAATATATTGCTTTTGCCCACTGAAAATTTTATTAAAAAGTATATATATATATATATATATATATATATATATATATATATACTAAATCTTCTACATTCTTCTGCCACTTTCAATTTTCTTAAGTGCAACATCAGTTACACTACCATGTTACGACTTATCTTCTATGAAGATTGACGGGCAATGTGTACACATTTTTTATAAACATTCAAAAACTCAAATTCATAATTTTTCTCCATTTTACTTTCTAGTCCTAAAAAAACATTTTTCAATATTTTATCCCTCAAAGTAGTGAATTCAATAACTAAAACATAAGCAGCACAAAGATTTGTATAAAACACTCTACACCTTCTCTAAAAAGTATCAAACCATCACAAAACACAACCGTACACCAACACAAAAAAGTTTTAGCTTAATATTGAGCGTAATTTCTTTTTCACCAAACACACTTCCCAGAAAATAGAAAAAACTGCCAAATCTTTTTACTCATCATATGGTAAACAAAAACAAAACAATTTATATTCTTCGGACTAGGCAAATTAATCACAACCATTTTTCACTACAGAAAAAAACATCCAAAACAAACGAGAATTATTTATCATACCCACCAATTTTAAAATTTAAAATTTTCGACAAAACCTTAACTTTCTTTTTAATTCTAAATTTTTTTAAAATTAATCTAACCACCAATTTACCACACCCCCATCCAAATATCCTAACAAAGTAATTAAAACTTAAAATACTAATTTCTTTTGGTTAACAGCCAAATGTTTTTTAAATACACTACACTTTAATACCATAAAAGCAAATTTTCCAGTTCAACAAACCAAATATTCTCCCCACAACCAAAGACAATCCAAACTCTACAAACTTTTTTCCCACATCAAAAAAAATACCTCTGACCCCCAAAACCAAAATTCTCTAAAATTCTTATACTACTTGTAGAAAAAAATATATAATTCAACAAAATAAACAAAATAGTCCTTTTATAAATGTTGGCAGGTGTTCAATATAAATTCAATTGTACTTCAATCTTTATTCTTTCTGTGACAAGAGTTTTGCAAAATTCACCAGGTTGATCTTCAAAGTAAATGACAATGTTAAATCTAACTTTGGGCGTTTCCTTCTAATTAATAATATTCTTTCCTTAATTAATATCAACTTTTTCTGGCCCTTTCTTGTAAAATTCCTCTTCTTTTATACTCCTCTTTTCAACTTAATTTTCTTTGTTTATCTTTTTAAATAATTTAATTATCTATTTTTATATAAATATTCTTCAATTCTAACCCCTTATTTACCTTTTTAATTTATTTTAATTTAACTGTTTATATATAAATAATATTTAATTTGGATAAAAAGTAAATATTTCTATTTGACTTTAATTAGTTATAACAAAGTATTTTTATAAAATACTTATTTTTATATACTTAACATAATTTCAAATTAATTCCTAACGTCTGAAATTAATATGAAAAGCATTTACCAATGTTTAGTGACTGTTTTGATTTTACTTGCTAGGGAATGGTATGAATTTTTCTTACTTTATTTTCACTTGATACAGATTTAACAAATATTTTGGAACACTCATCGAATTAATACTACTAATATCATTTTTGCAATAAATTGCACTTGTTTATTTATTGCAAATTCTTTCAAAATTTGATAACTTGTAATAAATATTGTAAAATTAAAATTAAAAAGCCGTGCATCTTCAATCAGATAAAGAATTTTTGTATTCATCTTTTCAATTACCGAAGATATTTCGCTTATTTCTCCGTTTGATCAGTACAATTGATAAAATTTATTCCCTTCCATTTTTGGTCAAGTTTTTAATAAATTTTACTTTAAAAAAATCCAATGCCTTCTAAATTTCTTAATTTTAATTTTTTTAACTACAAATTTTTACATTAAATTTTTTAAAAGTAAATTATCCTTGTTTAAAATATACATTTTATTTATTAGTAAAATTGTTGAAAATCTGAAATATGTCAGTAACTTATTCTAATATATCGTTGTTTTTCATAATCTGGATTATTTATTCAGAATTTTGACGATTATAGTCATAAAAAATTTCTTTAAAATTCTTATTTTTAATTATACTCATTATCGTTATACTGATTCTCTTTAAAATATGTTAATTTATTTTAAAAAGACTTGTGTGTATATGTAAGAAACAAATCTTAATAATTACACTATAATGAAATAATTCATCTTATTACGAAAAGATTATCAAAAGAATAGGAAGAATAAAATTGTTGATAATCAAATAAAGGTTAGATAAAGAATATTTTTTGAACCGAAATCACGAGCAACAACTGTTTTAATTATTCTAATTTCATATCAAAAATAGTTTGCCATTCTATCAATCAGAAGATTAATTTTATTAAATATGGATATTCAAAATTACAATGATTTTTTTGGATATTTTCTGGAAACATTTGAATAACAAGAATATCTCCCAGTTGTAGAAATCGCCATAAATTAAAGCAGTAGAAATTTACTGGTAAAATTTGACAAAATGTGGATTATAATTTATTTCCATAAATCAGTAGTTATTCTTGTCTTCAAATTTTTAATAAATTTTTGATCAATAGTTTATAATTATTTTTGTCAAAAGAATATTCAGTAAAATTTTTAAATCTACAAATTGCAACTTAAAATTACTTTAATTTAAAGTTTTAATTATAGATAGTTTTTACAATTTATTTTCAAATTTTAAATACTTTCTTTAGCAATTAATTTTTTGTTATAAAATTTATTTACATTATTGTTTTGAATACAGAAATAATTGAAATCTTACATATTTTAATAAACATATTTAATTCTTGAAAATATTGTCTTTTCTAATTGGATCAGATTGACTATTTTGGGATGATAATTTTATTATTAAAAATTTAAAAGTAAGATTAAGTACATTTCTATCGATTTCCGGTTAAAGGGTTCTTAGTCTTTTTCAATGCCTGGGAAAAGAAAGCAGGAACGCTGTTGATTAGTTTACTTCTGACACCATTTTTTGTAGTTGAAATTGCATTAAATTACAAACATTTTTTACGATAAAGAAACAGCAAAAAATGTGAAATTATATTGAAATTCGTATCTAAAATACTTTGTAAATTTGAAAACATTTTTCATATCCATAATAAAGTATAACGTGTGATCCGGATTTTCCGGCTAATAATTTTTTAGTTTCCAATCATAAATTGAGGCCTTAATGAGAGTCGTTTTACGTTCTCCATATAATGGATATTCGGAATGAATATCCCAATTTCTGCTTTCGATTTTCGATGGAATCGATTTATCGTTTGAATTTCGCGTCCCTAATCATACATCCCTCAATTTCCTTATTCCATCGATACATATAATCAGGTCGCACCCTGGCAACTTATTAACAAACAGACAATTCAAAATAATCAGAACCCCCCTAAAATCTTCATTTATCTCGTGTGCGTTCAACTGAATCACCATTCATCAACATAATATCCGTCCGTACCCTCTCAGATTTACTCGGCTTGGCGACCTCATGCACTACTATCGATCGACTACAACATGAGTCCACAAGCATTCTCACAACCGCACCATTCATCTCAACATGAAACCTCGGTAATTGCGCACCTCAAGACGGAAACACAGCTGTGCATATACGGTTCTCCGTTATTCGTTTTTTTTGTGGCCTATATGTCTCTTTGTACACTGACTGGTCACACACAAAACAGACTCGGTTTGGTGCCCCATTTAATTTCGCCACGTGCCATGGGTCATTCCTCTCATCTACCACTATTCCACCTGTATTCATTTTTTGAGACGGGTCGTGAGGCCGGTTCATTCGCGAATGTTACCACCTAAAATCTGACTGACGTTTCTGCGTCATCCTTATCATGTATACGTCGGAATTGATCTCTGACATCTGCAAATCTTCAGTTGCACATGCAGATTATGTTTTTTAATGGAATCCATTAATCCCTTTGTCACAGCGCATTTAAGCCATTCATTACTTGCTTTCACGTCAATTAAATGAACCAACCTTTTTATATCAGCCACGTATATGTCAACGGGCTCATCCTCCTGTGGCATAGTTCTTCGAATATCGTAACCCTGTCTACACAGAAAGCTTTCTCCATCACGCGTTTCAGTTTCTCATAATCACATTTTTCTTCACCCGATAATCCGTCAAAAAACGCCAGAGGATCCCTTCGACAAAAACAGCGGCAGCATGGACTCCAATTCCGTCAACTTCTAACGGGGCAACCAACTCGAACTTTGCCAGCCACTCCGAAAAATCGTCCGTTCCGTAGTATCTCCCAATAATATCGCCTAATTTAACAGACATCGATTTTTGCGATAGTTTGTAATAAGAAAATAAGTTAAATGACAATAAAATGTATATTTCGTGAAATCACACTCCACATTACAGGTATTTTTAAATTCTGCTTAAAATGCGTATATTCAAACACCATTATTGTCATCATCACAATAATTAAAATTAAGATTATAATTAACATTATTATTAAATTGAAAAATTTCCCCCGAATGTTTTCACCAAGTATAACGTGAGTTAAAATAAATTTGAAATACCTTGACGATCTCGATGGTCGTCGTCGATGAATTCGTCGATCTCGAACAAAATGACTTGTCGGTCCAGATTTCATCGGATTTGGTACGGAACCGGTGGTGAAATTTCGTTGTATGGTGATTCACATTTTAGTCCTTACATAAAACCATGATTTGAGTGCTATCGATTGCAATTCAAAGAAATGTAGGAGCGCTGTTGATTCGTTTATTTTGGACACCATTTTTGTAGTTGAAAATTGCAGTAAATTACGGACAAATTATTATGATAAAGAAAACAGCAAAAATATGCGAAATAGAAATTGTGTTTTGTGATTCTTTTTAGAAATAAATCATCGTTAATCGATTTATGTTTGAAATAATTATGTCGATTACTGTCTAAAAACAATTTATGTTCTCTGTACTTAATAAAATTTCTTAGTATTTAAAAATTAACAATATCGCTAGCAAAACCCCTGAATTACTTTATTTTTTGAAAACTCAATATTGTATAAAGATAAAAAATTTTAAAGCATATAAAATTTTATGTTTACAATAAAAAATCTAACAATAAATACTTTGTATTTGTGACACAACAATCAAATTCGCGGAAGATTTAAAATGCTATAATTCATATTAGAGTGGTTTTTATTGCATAGGTATCCCACGGAAGAGGAGATTCTTCAGATTCCACAGATATAGTAGGAATTGTCATCAAATGTTGATACACACTTTCAAAATGGGGTCCTCATTTGTCTGACTGGACAGTTAATATTAAGCTCATAATTATAAAAGTTGGATAGGATGCCGGCTCTGTTGTTGGTATTGTAATTCAATTTCAAAAGGCAGCCGTAATAACTTATTGTTATCGTTGCTCCATTGTAAGATGGTCATTCGATGGTGATGACTAATTGCGTTTTTTAAACTCCGAATAACTTGAGAATTTACTTCCAGACTGTGTTCAGCCGTTTGATCTTGCAATGGTTTAAGAAGCATAAGTAGTTTTTTGCAAAACTCTTTCACCATCTTTTTTGGCTAACTGTGCCTATGGCTTGTGCAGATATTTAAGGACAACTGATGTTTCATTGTACCCTTTTGATCTCATGCTGTGTCTACTGGTTTACATGCAACCCCTTTGTTGATCCACCATTGCATTTTAAAATGCTTTTGAATTAAAATAATATGTTAAAGTAATAAAACATTTATAAAATTCATATAGTTTATTTAAATATATAGAACTTTTGATTACAGATTATAAAACTTTTGATCATAAATATATAGCTTTTTCCTAAAAATACATTATAAAATATTAAATATGAATACAAATTTTTGTGTATAAATCTTTATATGTAATATGCATCCGGTATTTGTACATATTATTATTTAATCACTCCTTAAGAATACCATGATTTGCTGTTTTGAAGTCTAATGAGATATTCCATACTCTATGAATCAAATCTATTATCGCCCTATCTATATATTTATTTTTACAGTAGCTTTTCGGTGTAGTATAGAGTCATGTATCAGTTGCCTTTCTGCATGATTCAGTTTTATATTCCAAATTCATTCTCCTAACTAAAGTATATCAAGAAAAGGAAGTTTATTATTTGCTTCCAATTTCATGGTAAATCTGATATGAGGATGAAGACCATTCATAAAATTTTGGAATGGCTAAATGATGGAACACCAATTTATTGTGGATATATTTTGTACATCCAAAAAATTTATATTAGCAAAATTTTGCTAACATAATTTATTTCATAAATAACAGAAAATGATTTATTAGTTCTTCGAACAGTCCACTTAATTCGTTCATTATTAAAAATGTTTGAGTCATCATGCGGTTGAATTTATTGTTAATGAAAATAATAATTCAATAAAAAGTAATAATAAAAATAATAGCTTAAAACTCTTAATTTCTTGTAATAATTTTGTGATTCGCGATTTGTTATCAGTCGTTCTTTTTAATGGCATTCAATTGTTCTTTTCTTTATCAAAAATAAAAATTAACACCATAAACATTGATGACAAAAAATTATGAAACAAAAACAATATCAGCTAGATTTAGAAATACTGGATAATAAGATTAACAATACAGTATAATATGTCTTACAATTCGCCTTTACGAATACATTTTTATAGACCTAAATAGTTTATTACACTATCTTTGACAATATTCGCTTGCATTTAATATGCGTTAAGAGATATTATATGCTTAAATATATTAATGTCTAATAAACTCTATCGAGCCATGAACTTCGCTACTAGAATTATAACGCTGAGAATGTAAACTGAAAAGCTGAAATATAAATTTTCATATATTGACATTTGACTGGTTTTGTATTTGCAGGGGTGACGAATAATAAGAAATTAATGTATATCTAATTAACTACTTTCTTCCATCTGAACATTATTCCCAAATGGGGGCCTTTTGAAACGAGCTTCATTTCTCTTATCCGATTCTAGATTTTCCAACTTATAAAGTCTTTTATTGGAATCCACTTTGTCGAAACTACCACCACACCCTCAGAAATTACCTATTTCGGTCGTCTTGGACACACTCACCAGAGATGCATTGTATACGCTTTTGCTAATATTGAAATGTGTAGTGAACCAGTCATATATATTTTTATTACATAATAATTATATATAAAAAATCAATAACTATTTATTAGGAAATTCAAAATAGAATTAAAAAGAAACCATAACTGTAAATTTGTCTTCAAAGCTCACTACAAATTCTCCAGCGTTCTTTCGTCATTCGCCAGAGATTCCTTTCAGTATAATTTCCATTATACTATTGTCCATCCAACAGTCACTGCATGAATCGGAAGAGAAAATCGATTGACAAAAATTGATTAATTATTTACCAATTTTCTTCAGACTTTTATTTACCAAATAATCGGACAGGGACAATATTTTTGGTCTTACCAAAAATATATTTCATTCCTATCAATGACTAATATTTTCCATTGTGATTTTATATTTTCGAAACAATCAACGACATATTTCGTTTCAATCTACGTTTCAATCTCAAGTGATTCTTCTCCAAGAAAATCTTCCAAATGTCCTTTACTACGAGATATCCTTTACTCGTAGCTAACCAATTATGTGTATCCGATCGAATGTTGTATAGAAGACATTTATTCCCATTATCATTCCTGAAAATTTCCAGCAAATTATTATCCGTCAAATTATTTTACAAAACTCTTACCTCTCGTCACCATATTTAAAGGATTTCTATTTGTTAATTATATTTATCGTTAATTTAGAATTTATATTCTTATTTATTCACGTTGAAAGAGCTCATTGAACTTTAATTTGTTCAATTAGCTCTTTTACAAAATGGTTTCGTCTGATTTCCACCATTTCGTCCCAACGATGAACGTCTCTCAATTTCTATTGCTATTTCAACCGGTAATGTAGTCAAAAATGCTGCGATTTCTAAACTGTCCACTTTCTTCTCCAAACTTGAAACCGCAGCGGCGTTGTTCCGCCTACCCTCCGGTTGCCCCGAGAATCGAACGGATGTTGCGTCTTTGGTAATATCGTTCGTGTGCTGGGCCCATGATTTATACACTTTTTCAATCAATTTTTAACCCCAAAATAAGGTCTTTTAAAATAATTTCAATTTCAAAAAAACTATTTACAATCAAAATTAAAATTCCCAGAAGTTTTTTTTTCACAAAGAATATCGGGATCAATCGACCAGAGAATTTTTCTACATGAAATTAAATATGTAAATAAAAAAGACGAAAACAATTGTCTTAATGTTTCAACGGAGATTATTCGAGTGACACTAATTCAAAAATTCAAAACCAATTTAGACATTTTTTAGCCGTGAGTGAACTGCCGAAAAATCGTGTAAAATTAATTTGTGATCAACAAATTTTGTGTCCGATTCTGTCTTTTCCTTCTTTTTTTGCAAATGGGAACCGCCAAGGAAACTCCCATTTCACTGGTGTCAGAAGTAAACACTGATTCAATGCTGGCGACTCAAACACGCAATCGCTCACCCATGTCAGCAATGTTGCGTCAGATTCCGAACCTACAATTACCGTTCTCCGGCCCGCCTCGGACACCGCTGCAACACAAACGAGATCCGCACACGAGCGAGCCACTCGTTTTCGAAATCCATTCCGATTCAATC
Source organism: Girardia tigrina (assembly GCA_001938485.1). NCBI lineage: Eukaryota > Metazoa > Platyhelminthes > Tricladida > Dugesiidae > Girardia > Girardia tigrina. The sequence goes on along the minus strand of MQRK01253012.1, from coordinate 28,329 downwards.
GTTCCTCACTGTTTAGAAGCCACACCGCTTCTCATCAACTCACGGGTTGCCGAACGAGGACAGTTCAGCGGAAATTCAGGTTGGTCTGATAGATATCGTTGTCGAATAATAAACCTTTTTGTATATATGATTTTAATACATTTTATAAAAATTAGGTAATTAATTCAAATTAAAAAATCTTTTTTAATAATTATCTTAATATTTTTCATCAAAAAATCGAATTTTTAAAAAATCAATTTTAAAATTTTTTTTGATTTTAAACTCTGTTTTTATTATTTAATTTTTGCAAAATTTTTAAACTAAAACATTAACTTATTCAGTGAATCGAAAATTTATACTAACCCTTCATAGTATCAAAATATAGAGTAAAGTTTAAGCTTTTAAGTAAATTTAAATATTAATCTATTAATTTTATCTATTAATCTATTAATAGATATAATTCGCCAGATCCAAACACAACAAAATCAAGGACGAACTAGCAAGGTTCTTACGTAAGAAATTTGGCGAAGGCACTGTCTTCATAGAAAAGCAACACACTTTCCTAGACGGCAAGTGGAAAGTCATGGATATCTATGTCGATCTTGGAGCCAACGACTGGATCATTGAAATCATAAGTCCATGGGATGCAAATGTTCAATTTGACAACGCCTACACTAGAGCCTGTGATCATTACCTTGATGTCCAAATGGACCTTCTCGAACATCACAACAAAAACAGTAATAATCTACCCTTTCGTAATCGTAAGTCTAGGAAGATGACGCAAAGTCCCTGCTTCTCGCTCTTTTATGGAATGACGACAAAGTTAAACATACGCCACAAGATTCGCAAAAAGAAACATAGATATATGCACTAAGCACTACAGCCGACACCTACTTTACATTTCCAAAGAGGAAATCAATCACGACGGCACTGCTTAACACCACGCAGTCAAAACCCCATAGTTCCACTCTGTAAGAGAATGTAACTCTTCGCCGTGACAAAGCAAAGGTTGAGACGTTAGCCACCAAGTTAAGTATGGAGATATCCTCGCGCAAATGAGGATGTCTTGTATTTGATTTAACTACACCTGAGCGGCGAGTTTAAATTAAGTTTTTAAATCTAAATTGTCATTTCTTATAAATTTTATATGGTTTTTGGATTTTTGAATTAAGTTTGTTTTTTTAATTTTGTTTTTGTTTCGAGGTAAAAAGGATGATTAAGTGGGCCCAGTACGAACAGTAGCAAATCAACAACCATGACTCTGCAATCACCGGTCAGTCACTAGGGCAACACTGTACTAAACAATATTCTTAGGGAACACTGAGGAACAGTATGAACAAAAGTAAACAAAAAGAGACAATCATTATAGTGAAATATACCTTTCTATTTTCAGTAAACGATTTAATGAAATCACTTTCGTATTTAATGGGTATAATTGGTTTAAGGTTTCCACAGATTTCTTAAATCATACAATATAAAAATAAACATACTTTATCCGTTTCATTCGTAAAGACTGTCGGCAGGGACCCGCAAGGCCTTAATCGCAATTCATGATCGATAAACCTTTCTATTTTCAGTAAACGATTTAATGAAATCACTTTCGTATTTAATGGGTATAATTGGTGGAGCGGAGAATTGCCAATTTTGACCGAACATTTATTTTGCCAGTCTCAATATGTAGATAAAAATATATAATTAAATAATTAAATTAATTAAATAAATCAAATAAATAAACAAATTAAAAAAAATATATATAATAAATAAATTAAATAATTAAACAAAATCTGTTCCAGCATTAAGGCAATTTCGAAATTTTAATCGATCAATATTGTCGATGTTGGTCGTGTGTGTCATTCGTTGGAATCGATTATTGAATTGGAAGTATAATTATGAATGGTGAGCCTCATTTTTTGTTTTGTTCTGAATGCTGTGTGAATGCCTGGTAAGTAAGTTGATATGTATCTTTGTTTGTGTGTATGTTAATATGTGATATGTAATTTGTGAATGTTATGTTGATTGGTTGTGTATGTGTGTTTAATTTAATTTGTGAATATATGTCACAATTAAAATAATTTTTGGAAAATCGCGGTCACAATTTTCAATCACAAGCAATTAACAATCTTCAATTTTTCAACTCAATTTTGTCAATTTCAATTCCAATTAAAAGTTTTTCAAAAAAAAATGGTGGTTTAAAATTTTCAATCAACGATTTTCAAGTTTCTCTGCATTCAATTAAAAAAGTTTTTCAATTTAAAAAAAATAAAGGGTGTCTTGTGTCAATTTCAATTTTTTCAATTCCAATTTAAAAAAGGAAAAGTTTCATATAAAATAAAAAGAAAAGATTAATGGATCTGATTTCTGGCAACTTTTTAAATTCGGACATTTCCGTAATCGATGAGCCACTCGATCTGATTCGATCGAGCTTAAATGAGCGAATTTACGTTAAAATAAAAAACGATAGAGAATTACGAGGCAAATTAAATGCTTTTGATTCACATTTAAATATGACTTTGAGTGATGTAGAGGAAATAGTGACGACTTTGGAGATTGATGATGAGACACTAGAGGAAATTCATGAAATGAAAGGCGATTATTATCGTTCTCTGTCCAACTCTCTGTCCAAAATATCGTGGAGACACGGTTTCCTGTCCAATTGGTTTAAGGTTTCTACAGATTTCTTAAATCATACAATATAAAAATAAACATACTTTATTGGAAAAATAATCTCGATTTTTAATTTCTTAAGAATCAATCATGTTATTATTTAAAATTTCCATTATTACTTGTTGTTTCCAATATTCATACCCCTCATTATATATATTTTCTAAGTCATAACATAAAATATTTTCAAAATTTTTGCAAACCATTTTCTTTAAAAACAAAATTAATATATTTTTAAAAAATATAAATTTTTAAAATAAAATAAATAAAAATAAATAAACAATTTAGTTTGGGAAAGTCTTGCATTTGAGTACCTTTGGAATTTCTCTTTTTTGTTTTACGATTAATTTGATTCATTTTTCACTTGAAAGTAAAGGAAATATATGATTTGGTCCTTTGTTATGTTTATTTTTATAAACATATCATGAATTTTTTTATTTTTTTTAAAAGTAATATGTAATATTATTCCTAAGAAAAAATGTCTAAAAAAATTTCTCTTGATTTTACAAAATTAAAAAAAGTTGAAGATTTTAATTTTAACTTTATTATTGAAAATGCTAAAGCTGAGATAATAAACGATAGAGTTCAAGATTATCGCGAAATGATAAATCAATATCATAAATATAAAAATTTAGGAATGAAACATAAAGATGTTTGCAAGAAAATTGAAACAACCGAATACAAGCTTTCGAGAATATTAAAAGATTTACATCTTGAACCTCTTAACAGACATTCTATTATTCTTCATCAAAAACCGAAAAAAAGCAAAAAATCAGGATAAAGATAAAGAAAAACCTAGAACTAAAAAAATTATAACAGGAAAAGGAAAAGATCGAGAGAATCGAAATTTTGCGAACGCAAAAGAGAAAGAAGAATCTGAATCTGAAAATGAAAATACGAGCCCTAAAGGGCAAGTACCTTCGGTGCTCAATGAAAATGATAAAAAAACAAGATGAGATGGTGGAAAAGATTAGTAATAGAAAAATATCATAATATTTAAAATAAAAATGGAATTATCAAAAATAAAAAATGAAAATACAAAAAAGAAAATAGAAAAAAATGAGAATACTTATAAGAAAATGAGTTTATCCTCTCAAGCTGATTATGGTTTAAAACAAGTTGGTAAAATGGTAATTTTGAAAGAATTTAATGTGGATTTAAAATCAAAATTATATAAAGCGGTTGATTATTGCGCGGAATTAGAAGAAGATAAACAACATCTTCAAGAAGAAAATAAAAATTTAAATAAAAAAATAGAATTAAAAAATAATCAACTTGATATGTGTTTAAAAACTATTGGTGATTTTGATGAAGATGCTCAAAAAGAAATGATTAATGTAGTTAAAAAACAAGATGAAGAATTAAATAAATCTATTGCAATTCCCACTAGAAATAAAAGAAATTACAAAAGTTTTAAAAAAATTATATAACTGGAGTGCTGAAGAATATGACTTTATAAATTCTTTGCAAAATATTGAAAATTTATATCTTGATTTACCCGATTAAACCAAGTTAAACCAAGTTAAATTAAAATAAATTAATTTTTAATAAAAAACATGTTTCAAACATTAAATTATTAATCTTTTTCATTCGTTTTCTTTATAAATTTTCTTTATTTGTTGATATATCGGATAATTTTATTTTTTTTCTTCTCTATTTCCCCGATTAATTTATTTAATTTTTCTATTTCTCCTTCATAAATTTTTGATACTTCTTTGAGAAAAAAGCATTTCTCATCCTCGTCTTTAAGATCTTGAGGATCCAAGGTACTTGCCCTGAAGTGCGAGTAAATTTTTATTTTAAGTTTACGAAATTTCTTAATTTCTTTCTTTCTCATTTTTTTCATTTTCCTTTCTTCCACATTTAATATTTCTATTTTTTTATTTATAGCTTCTTTAACTCTCAAAACGATTATAAGAGAATAATAAAATTCATCGTCATCCATGTTATCAATATCATCTGAAAAATATTCTTCTTCAGTCTCATCATAATTAATATTATCCACATAATTCATAATAAACTCATCATCCGGAAAAATTTTTGTGCTCATTTTTTATAAAAATAAAATAACTCTCACATCGTATTTTTATACATTATTATAAAAATGGCGAAGGTTTCCAAAAAGGATTTTGGAAAATTAAATATTTTACGCATATATGAATCCAAATTCAATAATAAATTATTCCCGAAAAATTTTCGAATCCTTATTGTTGGTGAATCGGGTTGCGGAAAAAATGTTTTATTAACTAAAATGTTGTTAAAAGATAATTTCCTTGATTTCAATAATCTAATCTTTTTGGTCGATTCACATTCGGGGGGATTCCCTTACTCCAATAATAATAGCAACTCCAACAAATAACGCTTTGTCGTCGCTTGGATATCCCGATGTCAATATGAGATCTCTCCCGGGACAACCAGTCGTTATTCCCGATACCTCTTTCAGCAGTCAACAAACTTGAATCATTCTCATTTCTCATGTCATCAATTCAAAGATTTCATCAAAAGAAGATTCTTTGGCGTTCTTAAGA
>MQRK01253012.1:10438-21654 GCA_001938485.1 Girardia tigrina | reverse complement strand
TCATTGAAGCCCAATGCGAGAAATAAGAGTGAGGTTATAAATTTAAATCCCGCAACCCACCCACCATCGCCAACCCGCCGCAGCCACAAAACCGCTGCGCTCGCTCTCGCACCGCCACTTTTATTCTACAACAATTGATCAGCCTAAATTGAAAATCATTGCAAATGGATTTCGATTTGAGGATGGATCAGCGTTAACAAAAGCCGGAATACAGGATATTTTTGATAAACAGGATATGCTTATAGATATGATAAAAGATGAATTAGGCAATGAATCTGATAAAGAATATATTCCTCCTCCGGAATATCTGGTTTATGCGTATAAGAGATATAAAGAAAATTCCCCGAAAGCTGATAAATTTCTTATCCGAGACCCTGAAAAAGCGATTTCAGTCCTATTTTCAAGTGATCCAGCCCAAATTGTTCCTTGTGATTCCTTACCAAAAGATGCTAAAAATCTTATCATTTTCGATGATGTTGTGAATCTTTCTGATCAGAAAATAATGAAATCTTATTTTACCAGAGGAAGACATAATAATTGTAATACAATTTATATTTCCCAAACTTTTTATGGACTTGATAAACATTCAATCCGTAATAATAGTAATGGTTTTATATTTTTCGAACTCGGAAAACGAGATAAATCTTATATTTTTAACGATTTATTCCTGTTTAATGAGCGTTGTACTGAATTATATAAGCAAAAAATAATGGATCACTGGAATGAAGAGAAACATAATTATATCTATTATGACCGTACCCAGAAAAAAATTTATAAAAATATATTCAAAGAAGAAATAGTAGTAGAAGAATGTAGTGAAGATGAAGAGAAAGATACATCTAAATTAATATTTTAAATATAATAAAAGGTGCTTCCTGAAGGGAAATAAAAAAATTAAAAAATAATTTATGATAAGTATATTTTAAATCAGGGGTTGTATAATAATAATACCACTTTTCTATAAGCTCTTCTGTATTCGTGATTAGAATCAAATTCAACAGGATATAGTTGAGATTTTTTATTAAAAATGAATAAAATAATAAAAGGAGGCGATCCCGAAGGTCGTCGAAAATCGCTGAAAGCGATTGGAGGTGATATACAGCAAAATCTCACTAATTATGCAAAATATATCCCCAGTTTTATGAAAACAAAATATGGTGAATTGCATTTACCTGTTAAAAATTATTGTGGTCCATTAACAAGATTGGATATTGGATTAGATCCTAATACCGATAAACCTTTAGGAGAAGAAAATGAGCCTGTTGATGGCCTTGATGAAGCATGTTATCGCCATGATTTGGCGTATCGAAGCGATGATATTCGTGATCATCATTTAGCTGATATTAATTTAATTCACGATATCAATCAGCTCCAAGATTTAAAATTAAGGCAAAAATTTGAAAGATTTCTAATAAATTTTATTATGAAAAGTAAAATCGTTTTCGGCGGAAAACTCGATTCTCTCGATGTATTTGGAGGTGAAATCGGGGAATTTTATTGTGAAACTTGTGAAAAAAGTTATAATATTAAACATAAAGATAAACATTATAAAAGTAAAATTCATGAAAAAAATACGAAAAATAATGAAGACCAATTAGTTCGAGAATTACATTTTCCCCATAATAAAAATAAAACTTTTCTCAAAATAAATGTTTATCAACCGAATCATATCTGGTCTACTGATTTAATATTTTTAACCAGGGAATATATTGAAAATGAAATAATTAATGAAATAGCCAATGAAATCAATTTACCTAAATCAAAACCAAAAAATAATTTATCAAGTGTACCGTTTCCAATTTTAACTGTAATTGATTTATATTCTCGTTACGGATTTTATAAATTATTACCGAATAAATCGGCTGCAGCAACATTAAAAGCTTTCCGAGAAATTATCAAGGAATCGGGTAACATTATTCCCGATTATCTCTGGACTGATCGCGGAGCTGAGTTCCAAACTGGTGATTTCAAGCGATTTTGTGAGAAAAATAATATAAAATTATACTATGTAAAAGAGAAACCTGTTTTTATTGAAAGATTTAATAAAACGATAAAATCTCAAATATATCGCTTATTTACAAGAAAAAATCAGAAAAAGATTAATCAGAAAGAATTGGATATAATAATTAGTGAATACAATAATAAAATTCATAGCTCTACAAAGCAAACTCCGAATGATGTTATGTTTAATAATAAGATGTCCGATTTTCCGGTAAGAAAAATCCCCGAGAAAGCTTATGATTTACATATCAAAAACAAATTAAAATCCAAATTCAAAATCGGTGATAAGGTAAGAATTTTCATCGCAAAATCATTATTAACGGATGCAGAGCGAAAAAATAATAACAAGAGAATTATACGAAATCGCTAGTTTTGGATCGCGAATATCCGGTTACATATAAATTACGAGATTTGAAAACAAATGATATCATTTTTGGTCGTTATTATGAACAAGATTTACAAAAATCGAAAATACGAACCCTAAAAGGGTGAGTACCTTCGGTTCTGCAAAATAAATCACTAATCTAAAAATGGAAACAACTTTCGAAAAACCAGTTAGTCAATTAATCTCAGGTCTCGTACCTCAAGGAATATTGAATTTAGACTCAAATAAGGAATTTTCACACGTTTTAAAGAAAACAAACCTAATAAGAATTTGCCCAACTTCCGGATCAACTGAAAACAAAAATAAAAATGGTCCAATTGTTTTCCAATTATCCCAAACAACTGATCCAATAGATATTTGTAATGCCAAATTAGTTTATGAAATTGAAATAAAAGATTTAGATGAGGCTGATGTGAAAAAAGCAACTCTTGAAACGAATTTTTTCCCGAAATTATTCTCATCAATGTCCCTAAAATTAGGTGCTCACGTTGTCGAAACGATCAATAATCCCGGAATCGCTTCTGATATGTTACTCTGTTTCAAAAGATAAAAATTATCTTCCATGCGGTGAAATAACCGGATTTATTCCTGATCATAACGAAATTGGACCTTTACAAGCTGCAGATAAATCAATATCTTATGGATATCTGAATTATGGAGATGATATTCGTAAAGCTCAATATGACGGAATAAAAAAATTCAAAGGCTGCTTCTCACTTAAACATTTATTCGGATTTTTGCAGAATTATAACCGAATTCTCTATAATGTTTTTATTGAATTTACAGCTATTCGCAAAATCGATAATGCAAACATTTTTTTCGGAAAAGATGCAACAAAAGGCTCAATTGAAATCAGTTCTTTGGAATTAGTAATGGATCAATTGGAATTAAACGCCGATTCATATGGTCAACTAATTGAGCGATTAAGCCTTAAAGATAAGCCGATTTATGTTGATTTCTTACGCAGAACAACCATGGAATACGCATTATCAGGACAAAAAATATTCTCCTGGAATGTTTCTTATCTTGAATATTTACCGAGATATATTATTTTCGGATTCAAGAAATCAGCTTCGGAATATAAAACAAATAATTCATTATTTACCATGGATAATGCAGGCGAATTCACTGTTCAATTGAAATTAAATAATGAATATTATCCTATTCAGCCGATGGTAAATAATTCACTTAATAATAATTTTTATGACTTGTATAATTCTTATGTTCAAACTTGCCGCGGATTTCAAGATAAGGCTCCATTATTATCATTAAAAGATTGAAGAGATTTTTATCCAATTATTTGCTTCGATACATCTGATATCGATAAAACCATGGCTATCAATAATGTTGTTGTGACAGTTGTAATTAATAAACATGTTGATTTTCAAGATAAAATATTTTGTTTGATTTTACAAGAAGTTAGATTAAAAATGAATATCCGAAATTCCCAAATAACCATTGTTGAAGAATTGAGAGGTGGTTCTGAAAGACAATAAAGTTTAGTAATAAAAAAATGGTCACTGACGGATTAAAAATAAGAAAATTAATAGATACCGAAACTCCGGGATTAATCAGGGTAAATGGAAAAGAAGTTTATCATAACCGCGAAATGATTAAAAAAATCAAAAATAGGGAGAAAAAGGGAGGTTTTTTACCATTAGCAGCACTAATTTCATTAATTGTTGCCGGGGTTACTGGAGCAGCAACTACAGCCGCCGGAATCGCTAAAACAGTCTCAAATTCGCGCGAAGCGCAGAAAAATGCCGCTGAAAGGGATAAAACTTTACTTGAAACAGAGAAATTACGCCATGAAATGGCTAAATTAGCAACCCCAGCACAACCGCCAACTCATGGAACCGGATTAAAGAAAAGAAACTATTATCACTGAAAAACGGAGCCTGGGGATTCAAGGAAATCAATGATTCAATTGCAAAAATAACCAATAATAATGTCAAATTGGTAACCAATGAAAAAAGTTCATTATCGAAAATAACAATAACTGAAGATTATTATGTTGAATTTGATAAGAAATCATTTTTGCATTCAATGTATGGATTTGGAAGGATTTCAGTTGAAAAATATCCCAATTTAAGCTTATTTACCGGAGAATCGGCATTTTATTTTATTGAACAGAAAAATATTGTTATTCTCTTAATAACTGATTACGAATCTAAATATACTTTCCAGATAACCGATATAAATATTTGTAATATCGATTGTTCTATCGCTAATGGTGGTTATGTGAGTATGGAATCAACAAAGGAAGCAGTAAAAAATACGAATATTATATACTCTTTCCCGGCATTCACGGTTCCAATCGGGTATAAAATTAATGAGACCTGCCTTTGTAACTTATTATCCAGTATATTTATATGAAATAAATGAATTTGTTGTGAGAGTAATCGATAATAAGGGAAGAATAATTAATTTCAATAATGAGCGAGTGAATATGTGTTTAAGATTGAGACAGAGTGTTTTGCGAAAATAAAAAATCAGATTCCGAAGGTAGAGGAAAAGGAAATCCCGAAGGTTTGTTACCAGAGGTAACAAATTTCCTCTAAAAATGACTTTATTAGAGTTCTATAACCTAAATGATTTTATGATGATGTTTGGGATTGACACCTCAACGAATGAGGATTTAATGAAATGGGCTGAGAAATTGAAAATAAGCGATAAATTTCAAATTTTAATGGCTGATGAATTAAGTGAAAAGTTATCTAATAAGAAATTAGGATCCCCGAAGGGTGACAACTTCAAGAAGTTGTCAATAATTAATTACCAAGATTCAGATGAAAAAGGGAGTCATTGGGTTTATATTAATAGTTATATTAATAAATTTTATTGAAAAAGATAAAGATTTTTTCTCATTGAATTATTATTCCTTTTCGAATTTTATCGAATCATTAAGAATTAATCATACGGATAAATATTTTACTGAAGATGTTCTTCCAGTAGTAGCGGAAATAAGAAATAGAGAATTAAATTTAAAAAATCAATATGAAAAAATATTTTCAATTTTTTCATATTTTAAAATGAAAGAACGAAGAATGGAAAAACGAATGGAGGTGATTGAACAATATTTATATAAAAAATTTCAATATGAAAAACCAAAAGAAATTTTAAATAATGTGGAAAAGGCAAGAGATTATGGTCATCTAGGGTTGCAAAATACATTTTTAACAAAATCAATTTTAATAAAAAATAAAAAGAATATTATTAAAATTGATTTTGCGGAAATATTTGATTTATATTTTTATAAATTTATTATAATATTATATGATAAAGATTTTAAAATTATTAAAGAAATATATTTATATTCAGATAGTGAATTTGGAAATTCTGTATATAAAAATCTTAAATATTATACTATATTTGAAGATGAAAAATATTATATTTTCAATAGATTTGTTTATAATTATTTTATATTGAACAAATGGAAATATTCTATAAATAATTTTGAAGTAGAAGATGGCGATTTAAAGAAAATATAATAGCTAAAGGTTTTGTAAACAAAAAATGGGTGAAGAAAATTTATATCCGGATCAGGAATTGAATGAATTTATGAAAAAGTATACAACAGATAATTATCGCCAGGAATTAAATTCGCTTCACGTTCAATATTTTCGTAAAGATTTGGAGTATTTAGAGGAACATATTAATCATTATAAAAAGTTATATATGAGATGGAAAAGATTAGCTGTTGGGATTAAATATTGTAACGGATTTTTCAAATTAATTGGCTCAGTGGGAGCAATTGTTGTTGTGTCAATAACAACTTTGGGGAGTTTAACAATTCCGTTAACTGTTGGATTTGCTGGTTTGGGAGTAATATCTAATATTGGCGATAATGGATTTAATTTTATTACTGTTAAGAAAATAAAAAAATATAAAGAATACCTAAAAGAATTGGAGAAAACGAATAATCAATTATTTATGTTTCACAAGAAGGCTTTAGGTGATAATCATATTAGTGATGAAGAACTAAAAATGAGTAAAGGTATTTTAGAGAAATGTAAACAAAATATTGGAAAAATGAATAGTAAAGATAATAATATTAATTCTTTAATTAATCAAGAAACTTTAGAGAAACTGAGAACCATAATCGAAAAATTATAATTTTTTAAATGATAAAAAGAAAAAGATATAAATTGCACAATTAGATTTTTGTAATATACATAATCAGATAAAAAATGGAAAAAAAATTTTATTGCGAAAAATGTAAAATAGAAGTTTTGATTTTTAATAAAAAAAGACATTTAGAAAGTAAAAGGCATAATAATAAAAAGATTGAAAATGAAACTGAATCTGAATCAGATAAATCTTTTAAACCTAGTGAAAATGAAATGAATTCTGATAAAGAAATGAATAATAAATCTGAATCTGATAATGATTTGAGTGAGGTGAGTGATTAATATTTTTTTTATCCTAAACAATCTAACATTTTTATTCTTAATAATAAAATTTTTATTTTAAAAAATAGCCATACTTCGGTATGGCTTTTAGGTATTTTATAATAAAAATTAAATTGTTTTATAAAAAATGAAAACGAAAAATTTAAAAAAAATTCCAAAAGGTAGAAACGGATAAAACGGAAATGTATAAAAAAATTTTTTTCCAAGAAAAAAAGAAAAGAGGTCTTCCAATTAGGGAAAAAAGGAGAAAACGAAGGAATGTTTGGGATAAATTTGATAACTTAAAATTAAATAAATTATTTAAGGAATCTTATGATGTTTGGGGTGATAATGAATTATTTTTGAATAATTTCTTTGAAATTAAATCTATAAAAAAATTAAAAATGGGTAAGGATAAATCTGATTGGTATGATGATATGTCTTTTGAATCTTATGATTCTGAACCAAGTGATGATGATACTAATCCTTTATGTGTGAAATGTGTAGTGTTTGTAAAAAAGCATTTAAAAGCAAGGCTGCGATTATTAGTCATGGAAAAAGTGAAGATCATATAAGAAAAGAAAATGTTTTAAAAGCTCCTACAATAAAAGAAGAAAACAGAAATAATAATGGAATTGAGGTTTGTGAAAATAAATCCGTTACATATATTACTAAATATTATGAAGAAAGAAAAATAAGTTTAGAAAATAATGATATTAATTATTTAATTGAAGAATATGAGAAAAATAATTATAAATACCCACATAAAATGATGGTAGCTTCAAATGTTATGTTTCATAAGCTGGAAAAAACAAGTGATGGTGAAGAATTTTATAAAGAACAAGGTCCAGAATATTTTCATACTTATAATAAAATATTAAAATCAAAAAATGACTTTTATGATTTTATTTATAAAGGATATATTATAACATCTAAAATAGATGAATATACTAAAAAGGGTCTGGATATTCTGTTTTACGTATTAAAGATTTAGAAATTGTTCTATCTAGATATAAAAATGCAATTTCGGGAAGTTATTTAGAATTGCCGGAACGGATGAAAAAATCGCATAATATTATAAATATTAAAAATTTAGATAATAAATGTTTTTTATGGTGTTATATTCAATATAGAAAATGGAATGAAATACAATATATTAATCATAAAGAAAGAATAAGAATATACGAAAATTATTATAATCAGGAAAAAGATTATTATGATAATTTGTTTAAAGATATTAATTTTCCATCTTCTATTGAAGATATTAAAAAATTTAATAAACGAGTTGAGGAATGTGATAAAGTAAATGTTTGGGGAGCAGATAAAATGGGAATTTATCTATACTTTTACATTCCCGTAGAAATATTTTAGGTTTTAATATTATTATTTATAACGACGAGAAAAATAAATTTGAAAAAGAAAACAATAATTAAAGAAATATCTCATATTGTTAGATGTATTGATATATCGGTATATCTGAATAATGATAAAAATCATAGAAAATCATTATGTATGCATTGCGGGGTATTTTATCAATTAAAAAAATCTTTTGATAGACATTTGAAAAATTGTGAAGCACATGAAGCTACTAAAGCTTCTTTTCCAAAAAAAGAATATTATAAATATAAAAATTTCCATTTTAAGAATAAATTTCATATTGTTATATATTCAGATATAGAAGCATATAATTTAACTGGGGAAGAAGAAATTATAGATCCCCAAAATAAGAGATTTTATTGAATATATTAAAATTAATGATAATATTAATAATACGGATAGAACGAAATATTTAACAAAGCAAAAAGCCTTTGCTGAAGGATTATATATTCATTCTGATGTTCCTGGAATTCAGGAAAGTTATTATAAAGAATTTATTGGTGAAAAATCTATATCCGAATATATAGATTATCTATTAAAACTAAATGAAAAATTTAGTAAATTATTTGCACAGGATAAAGCCATGGAAATGAATTCAAATGATGCAAAAAATTTTAAAAAATCTAAAAAATGTTATTATTGTAATAAAAAATTTATTAAGGATTATAGTGATAAAGAAAAACAGAAAGTCAGAGACCATGATCATTTAACTGGAAAGTACCGTGGTGCTGCTCATAGTAAATGCAATTTAAGAGCTAAAAAAATTGATTATGTCCCAGTGATATTCTACAATAACGCTAAATACGATAATCATCATTTTATTGTAGAATTATTAGATAAATGTGCAGAAAGGAAAATAAAAACAAGTGTTTTACCAAAAACATCAGAAGATTATATTTCATTTCAAGTAAGGTGTTTAAGAATTTTGGATGGAAGAAAATTTACTGATGGTAGTAGTTTAGAGAATTGTTCAAAAGATATTCCCGGAGAAGATTGCAAAATTTTGGAAAAATATAATTTATTATTTTTAGATGAATCATCAAATAAATTAAAACCCAAAAAGGGGATATTTCCATATGATTATTTGAAAGGAGAATCATATGATGATATTAAAAAAATATTGAATGAAACTAAAATTCCCAATAAAATACATTTTTATAATAGTTTAAAAGATAAAGAATTAAGTGATGATGATTATGAAATAGCAAAGAAAAATTGGAGAGATCTCGACTGTTTTAATATTAAAGATTATTTAATGAAATATTTGAAAACCGATGTTCTGTTACTTGCTGATTTTTATGAGAATTTTAGAAAAATGTGTTTAAATTATTATGAAATAGACCCTTGTTACTGTTTCTCAGCTCCGGGATTAACTTGACAAGCTGGCATGAAATTTACCAAGCAAAAATTGAAATATTTTAATGAAGAAACATGTGATAAATTATTATTTTATGAATCAGGGATAAGAGAAGGGGTTTCATCAGTATTGGGAAATAGATATGTTAGACCCCATAATAAATATACTGATGAAGATATGAATATTATAAAATTAAATAAATTTGAGGCTAATTTAATTTTAGAAAAATATAAAATGAGTAAAGATAAATCTAATTTTAATTTTTATCATCCTTTTAGAGAAAGTTATATTAAATATTGTGATGCTAATAGTTTATATTCATATGCAATGACAAGATATTTACCCACAGGAGAAATGGAATGGGAAGAAAATTTAGAATATGAAAGCTCGGAAGAAGAATCGGAAGATGGATATGT
This sequence comes from Girardia tigrina, assembly GCA_001938485.1. Classification (NCBI taxonomy): domain Eukaryota; kingdom Metazoa; phylum Platyhelminthes; order Tricladida; family Dugesiidae; genus Girardia; species Girardia tigrina. The sequence continues at coordinate 11,727 of MQRK01253012.1, read as the reverse complement.
TTATGAAGCTGATTTAATATATCCCGATGAAATTAAAAATAGATCAAGATTTTATCCATTTTGCCCTGAAAAATTAGTTCCCAATAGACCGCGAGAATCATTATCAACATATGAGAAAATTGTATTTCCCAATAAACCGGATACGACCGAAAAACTGGTTCAAACATTTTATGATAAAGAAAAATATGTTGTTGAAGGTAGAACATTAGACTTTTATTTGAGCCAGGGAATGATATTAAAAGCAATACATAGAAAATTGAAATATAAAAAATCTCCCTGGTTAAAACCCTATATTGAATTTAATATTCGTAAACGAAAAGAATCTGGTAAAAATTCCTTTGGAAATTTCTTTTTCAAATTAATGAATAATGCTTTCTATGGAAAGACATTAGAAAATGTTAGACACCATTCTAACATTCAAATTGTTAATAATAAACTTAAATTTGAAAAGCTGGCCGCTAAACCAGAATACAAAGGAATAATTCCATTTAATAAAAGACTTTGTGCAGTTGATATGCGTAAGAAATCAATTTATTTTAATAAATTTAATTATATAGGGTTTACAGTTTTAGAACTCTCAAAGCTTTTAATGTTTGAATTTGCATATGAATGTTAGATAGAAATTGGGATTTTCAATCAGGAAATATATTACTTCATTACACAGATACAGATTTTTTCTTTATTCAAATATTCGATACTCCCGAAAATATTTCCGAAAAATTGAGAGATTGGTCAGATGATTCTCAATTAGGAAAATTCAAAGATGAATTGGGAGATGATAAAATAATTGAAGAATTAATAGTTATAAAATCAAAAAATTATAGTTATAAATATTTTAGTATAAATAAAAAGAATGATTTAAAAGAAAGCTCTAGAAATAAAGGGGTAAGAGATGTTACATTCAAAAATGGAATGAATATTTTACTTAAAAATGCTTATATTCTCAAAGAGGAGAAAGGAATTATATCAAAAAAACATCAATTGTATATAGTTTCTAAAATTAAATTAGCTTCATCCGGATATGATAATAAAAGGGAATATCCGATAAATCATATAGAATCATACCCATTAGGTTATGATAAAAATATTTTAAGAGAGAAATATATTATTTAAAGTTTTTATTTTATAAAAATAATATTAGCATATAAAAATTTTTTTATTTTTTTAAAGTATTGTATTATTAGGTTGTTCGATATGAAACGGGTCAAAATTAAAGTAAAATGTAAATCGATTTTTTTTAAATAATAACATTTTATTTTTAATCAAAATATCCCCCCATGTTGTCAACA
>MQRK01253005.1:19332-32676 GCA_001938485.1 Girardia tigrina | reverse complement strand
AAAGACGAAATGCGCTGTGAAAAAATACCAACAAAGCGAGTATTCACCAAAAGTCCATGGTCTAAGAATGGCGATCAACAGAAGGAAGTTGTTGCTGCAATGATTCAGTGGATAGCAAGTGCCATGTTGCCTTTTAATATAGTTGATAACGATTAGTTTATATACTTTGTGAAAGTATGTACTAAATAATTATTTATTTGTCAAATCTTTAATTTGCAGAATTTCAAACTGACTTTAAAATTTAAAAGTATCTGTTTTTTAATTACCTTTCTGACAATAATATTTCATTAATTTATTTTTCAGAATAACTTTCAAAATTAATCCAAAACATAATTATCCTAGGCTCTATATATTTATTTTAAATCAATTATTTTAAAAATCAATTATTTTACAATTAATTTCATTTTAATATTTTTTTAACAAATAAAATTGAATTATTTTTGAAAATAACTTTTTAAAATTTAATTAAAGATATTTATAATTGTTTAGAAAAACTTTTGATTTTAGATATTTTCTTATTTTAGAAATTCTTTATAAAAATTAATTATTTCAAACATTTTAAGAGTGACCGGTTTTTCACAGACAGTATTGATTATTTAATCAATTCGTCATTAACAAATCATTTAAAAACTCTCAATAAAGTTGTCGATTATGGATTTTGAACGTTAAGTTTAGCATAGAGAGATGTTATGTGTATGGTATTGCAACCACTGCTTTTGAAATAGAATTTTTAAATAATTTGAATTCTACTGAAAAAAGAATAGTTAGTACATTTTCAAGTTCTAAACTGCTTTTTATTAGTGTAATAAAATTATTCAGAAGGATTTAAATTACTTTAAAATTCTATTTTGAAAGCAATGGATAATACCATAAATTTAAAAATTATCTCACTTACCCAAAATATTGAAGATATGTTAGGCCACAAATCTTCAACGGCGTTTGGATTATGTTCAGATTTAGTTTATCAATATACATGTAATGGGTGTAATGCAATATATATTGAAGAGATTTCAAGTTATCTCTGCAAGTGGATCGAGGAACAATGTCGTAAAGAAAATGAAGTAATATTGCTGGACAGGAAACTTTGTAAAAGGGACATAGATACTAAAACTTTAAAATTCTGTGCACTCAATTTAGGAATTAATGGAGAGAGTGACATGCGATCTTTGGATCTTAACATTAAAGTCCAAAATGCACTCTCGACAACTTTACTGAGAGTTTTAAAATGATTTATTAATTATTTATATAACCATTAGCAATAATATATAAGCGAATTTCTGTTCTAAGGATGACGGTCAAACCGCCAAAATTAATAAACACTAGAATAAATTATTACCTCTTTCTTGACAAAAATAAATTAAAAATTAGAAATTTCTTTTTTTGTAAAATTGTTTTTAATTTTGCAATTTTAACAACATTTTATTTATAAAAATCTAATTTGAAAAACTTTACTAATTTTTATTTAAAAAATATTTTTAAATTTCAATTAATAAATTTTAAAATAGAACAAAAATGTCATTTTATTTTTTTTTAATTTTAAATTCTTTTTAATTATTTATTATACACTAAAATGCCAAAGAAATAATTGGCAATAGAAGAAATCTGTTTAAAATGTATCAAATTTTTATCATAAATTACTAAAACCCATTTACAAATTTAATATTCGTCTTATTCGTTTTTTATTATATATTATGAACGAAAATAATGAGAAAGCACTTTTTGGGTTTTATTGTTTTATTTAAAAACCAGACGAACGAGAACGGCATCGAAAACATACATGTTTAGAAACTAATGTTTAATTAAAAAAATAATTTCAAAATACATTAATAATTAATAAAATATTCCTGTTTCAAAATTTTATTATAAAATATAAACAAAATTGAGAAAATAATTTTAATTCATGATTTATACAGAAAATCTAATAAATAATTTAAAAATACATGAAAAATGTTATCTTTGAAATACATTCTTAATGTTTCTTGTGAGTTCCTTCTGCTCTGCAATTTTTTTATAGCAAGAAAAAAATGTAAAAGCTAATAGATTAATGCACGACTGAATCCTTTTCGGATATTCTTTCAAGTGCTTGACTATTTTTAGTCACTCAGAGATGGTTCTTTTTATCTGGTGTTTGAATTTCTCATCTTTGTCGATAAGCCCTCTTTCGTTTAGACATTCCATGTATTCTGCCAAATCTGGCGGATCGTTGAATATCCAGAGCACATTGCGAGCTATGCGCTCTCTCATCAGTTGCTTTTTATGACCGCTAATTCTGTGATTTTCTGAGTTGAGAACTCTTTGAAGCTCAGTTACACCTTTCTTTGAATTGTATTCATAGAATACTATGTGTCTTTTGGCTAGAATCAGAAGTCTTCATAAGTCAGTTCAATCGTCATGCCCTTATTCGGGATCCTTTTGAGTTTGGTTTTTTTGAGAGCTGCCCTCGTGCAGCAGTTACGGAAGGCTTGTAATCGTACTAAGTCCTTTTCAGGCATCCTTTTCAGAAATCACTACCATAATACACTACAGGGAAAATACTAGTGTCAATCACTTTTCTCTTCAATACTAATGGGACACAGTTACTTTGAATTGCAGGTTGTAATTCTTTAAACTTCGGCATATCATTTCGTATTCATTGACTAACATCCCGGTTGCAGTTACCACTATTGGTCAATATACTCCTAAGATAACAGAATTCTTTCACTCATTCAATGACCTTCTCACCACATTTGACTTGCGATATTGCAGAGCCTAATTCGTCAGTAAGGCGCATAACATTTGTCTTAGTAGCACTTATTGTCAGTCCAAACTCTAGAAATCTGCTCCTAGTATATCCTGGTTTTTGCAGGTTCGATCAATATCAGAGTCTATATATATATCAGAGTATATGCAAATCTGTTCACTTGAAATTCAATGTCTTACACATCGATCAGGGTGACATCTCCCCCGAATCCTTTGATCACTTCATCGAAGATCAAGTTGAAATAACTAGGTTTCGTCTTTTGAAAATCACAATGACTTATCACATTACACACCAGCACAGTTAGTTCAATCCAAAATCGGGCACAATCACACATACCGCTCAATCTTCAAATCTAAACAAAAACTCTTTGTCTTGATTTAAATTCAGAACTGATAATAATTCAAAAAAAATTTTATACCCATTTTAAATATTTATTTAATTTTTTATTTTAAATATTTCTTTTAATTTTATTATTAATTAAATTATTTAAATTATCGTTTGTATTATTTATATTTCTCTCTTTATAAATAAAAAAGTATAAAAATTCATAAATAAATGTCGTATAAAAATAGAGCCTTCAAAACGATTTGCACACGATTGAACGAGTGTCTTTGGACAAGAGAGGGAAAATTTGAACTGTTATTAAAAATATCAACATATGAATTTAAAATGATCTGAAATTCCAAAAACAATTAGTAATAATAATGGTAAAGTTAATAGTAATAATAAAAGCAATAATCATAGTAAATGAATAATTTAATTTATTTCTGTAATAAATATTTCTTTTTAAATAAACAATATCTCAGATCCACTTTCTCTTTCAGATTATTTATTTGGGTGTTTTAATAACGTAAATGTTTTTATTTACCTCGAATTTTTGAAAGAAATTGTAATTTTTTATTCAGTTTACATGAAAATTGATATTCAGATTTCATTTAAGAAATTGAATATGTAATTTATTTTCATCAAAATAAAAATATAATCAAAATTAAAATAAACAATTCAATTGAATTTTTATGTAAAAAAATATATTAAATATTTCAATATAAGCCTCCCCAGACTGAACGGATAACTGAGTATTGTAGAGACTACAGTACCAACATTGGTGTACAGGGTAGTGAGTCATAGACTCTGTATCGGGTAGAAACAAAAAATATACAATACAGAGCCTACTAACTTTCTCGCACGGCTTTAGATGAAAGAATGCGAGCTTTCAGTGCACGGGCACGCTTCGGTTTCCCAGTCAGTAAGGACCAGTATAGTGACCACAATTTATTAATTTAACTATTCATTTAATTTTAACTAAATTAATTATTAATCAACTAATTTAATTTTATCAAAACTAACAAAAAAATGTGCAAAAAAATACGAAATTTAATTTAAAAAAATGGAGTGAATCGACAACATTAGAACGTAAAAAAATGTCGAAAATTAATTTCCGACATTTAATAAATAAATTGTGGTCACTACAACCAGGCATAATCCCTCGTACCGTGATTCTGTAGAGCTTTTGTTGCGTAAAAATGTTTCGCAAAATGAGTAAAGGGAAACCCAAATATCCCCACATCTTTTGTATTACTTAACCGAAAGTTGAGAACTAATAATAATTCTACCCTTGGAATCACTCCTAGGTCCGTCTCCGCAGTGCCGTCGAGGGACACTGATACACATTGCATCACAATGGGATCCGAAGATTTTGTACATCCTTCATCTGCGTTATTTTGTGAAGCACTAGTTCCACTGGTACTGCCTTGGGTTCGGCTATCGATGTTTTCAATATAATTTTTTTTACCTCAATATGAATTTTTAAATAATTATTTTTTTATTTAATTCCTCCACGGAAAACAGCGGAGAAAACAAAGATCGACTGAAATTTCCCGTGCATTAAATTCTGCAGGTTTCTTGCAGAACGGAGTCCCATTTGAAATGAAGTTCCTTTATGAAACAGATAATTTATAATTTTTTTGTAGATAATTTATAATTAAAATTATCATTAACTTGAGACGTAAAACGTGTTTAAAATCAAATCTGCTATCTCCGACTTTATGATTTATGACCAATTTCAAATTTCCCGGCGAATATACGGAAAAGTTGTTAACAACTTTGTGTGTGGACTTCACACTACATTAATAATAATATTACGAGATGATTTACATGTTCAACATTATAAACCAATAATTTTTGTTTGTTTTTGGGATTTTAATCTTGTAATCAAAATGAATTAAATCTTAAAATTTTCATTAAATTTCGTATAATTCACATTTTCACTAAAATATGTGAACAGTTATGTTCATACACAGGCTGGGGGAGCTAGGTGTAAGGGTTGGGTAGCCACCCGTCCTTACTTCGAATGTGTCCTTAATTTTTGTTGTTGGTTGATGGCAACCTTATTATTAACATCTAAATAAATTTCAAATTAAAACACGAATTTTTAGTTAGATATAGTCTTTTTGTTTTTTTAATATTATTCTGAATATATATTTTTTGAAAATATAATTTTATACTTCTTCCTCAAATTTTTTTTATTTAAAAATAATAAAAAAAAATTTTTTTTCAAAGGTAAAAATAATATCTTTTCCAACTTTCTTAAATTATTTTTGTACTATCAAAAATAAAATAATATTTTCGTGAAACAATTTCAATAAAAAAATTTATATATGACATATTTAATTAAAATTCATTCAAATTTATTGCATAAATTCAGAGAAAAGTTTCAGTTTTATATTTTGCAATGACTGAAAATTAAAACAAAAAAAATATAAATTTTTCACGGTTTCCCAAATTCCTACGGAAAATTAAATTACTTTTTTGAAAAAAGATATATATTTTTATTTTTACAATTTATTTTAATTTTCCAAAAATACAAAAAAAATAATTTATTAAAATTATATAGATGTTTTTAAAAATGTGATATTTTCATACATGTATATTGAATATTAAATATATATTTAATTCTGAATTTTTCAAAATTTTTTTCTTAAATCAATAAATAAAGTTTATTCTCCTTAAAAGCTTTTATATCACATGTCAACTGAATCGTCCTTATCACTTTCTAAAAGAGATTGTAACGACCAAAGAAAATAATTTATTTATATTTACTCATGTTAAATATTAACTTATCAAAAATAAATATTCTAGATAACAATAAGTTTATAACCCAGAACATTTATATCCATATTAATATAACTATTTTTCATTGATTTGGTAAATAAAAAAAATGAAAATTCCGTTAAACTTAATTCTAGCATTATTAATATGATCAAGAGTTGTTCTACTATTGAAAATGTTCAGATATTCTAGAGTGGAGATGACGAATTCTTTCAAATGTACAAGCATATACACTTTGGACATTTAAATTGATATACTAGATTAGTTTGAAAATCCAATAGTGTATTTTATTTGTTTGAGAAATATCTCGACAGTTTCTTCGTTATAAAAATCACCAGCAAGTTAAAACCCAAATAGACTTTTTTCGTTATCGATGAGTTATCCAATCATAATCGCGTTTTATGCCATTTTCGTTATTAGAAATTTCACAATTATTATTTATATCAAAAATTTATTAATGAAAATAATACACATATAAAAAAAATTCTCGTTAATTTAATCATTGCATAATAATTACATACAGTGTGATCATAAAGTAACTACCGGGTTTTAAACTGCTATAACTTTTTTTTGGCAAAACATTATGAAAAAATGGTTTTAAATACCAAAAAATAATTATTAAAATTTAATAATATTCAACAGAATAACCATCTACATCAATACAATCTTTAAGGCGTCCATGAAATGATTTAATGGCATTTTGGCACATTTCATCATCTATTTTTGCCGCTTCTTGACAAATAAAATCTTTAATTTGCTGAATTGCTTCTGGTTTTCTCTTATACATATCATTCTTCACATACTCCCACACAACAAAATCGAGTGGAGTCAAATCTGGTGACCTGGCCGGCCATAGATATGGACCACATCGTCCGAGCCAACGTTTTGGAAACCCTTTATCCAGAAATTGTCGCACAATCAGTGAATAATGGGCAGGTGCTCTATCTTGCTGGAACATAGCTTTCCGTTTGCATGTTCTTGATAACGATGGTACAAAGCAATTTTTTAACATATTCAGGTAAAGCGACACTGTTATGTTTCCTTCATTAAAAAGGGACCATAAATAAGAGTTGAAGACAACCCCATCCAAACATTAACTTTTTCACTAGCCTGTGACCTCTGATAGGTTTTGGTTGGTGTTTCAGTGCCACAAATGCGACAGTTATGTCTGTTTACAATGCTATCAAGATGGAAAGTTGACTCACCAGAGAATATCAGGTGACTAAGAAAATTTTCATCTACATCTATCGATTGAATTAACGTTTCACACAACACATCTAAGAGCGCAATCTTCTTCATACAAAAGTTGCTTGGCTTGAATTCTGTAGGAGAACTTTTGAAAGTCATTTCGTAATACTTTTGGAACAGTTCTATAAGTGGAATTCCGAGGTGACAACGATATCCCGATAGAAGATTGGGATTCTTGCTTCAAATCTTCTGCTATCACATTTTTCGTTTCATCATCAATTAGTGGTCTTCCAGATTTTGGGGCATTTAGAACGCTTCCTGTTTCTTCAAACTTTTTGAAGATGCTTCTAATATCTTATTCGGTTGCAATATTTGTCTATTTAAGTCGTTGAAGTTCTCTTCTTACTAAAGTCACTGACTCATGCTTCGCAAATAAAATAACAGTTTTTACACGCTGATTTACATCCATTTTGAATCTTACGCTTAAAACAATAACAACAATTAATACATTTCAAGATGCCTTTATATTTAAAAAGAAATAGAATATAATTCAAAAGTTATTGCAATTTAATACCCGGTAGTTACTTTATGATCACCCTGTATATTAAATCTTCTTTCAATTTAATTTGTAAAATTTAAATTATAAAATTTATTTTTAAATCATAATTAAAATTAATTTATAAAATTTTATCATGAAACTATTTTATTTTAATTTACAACAAACATTTTATTAAAAAATATTTTTGAAAAATATTATAAATTTTAATCCGTTTATTATTTATTTTAAAATTCTTATTTTCAGACTTTTATTAATTATTTTCCTATTAAAATATATCAAAGTAAATTAAAGTAATTAATTAATTATTAATTAATTATTTTAATTTTATTTTAATTTACAACAAACATTTTATTAAAAAATATTTTTGAAAAATATTATAAATTTTAATCCGTTTATTATTTATTTTAAAATTCTTATTTTCAGACTTTCATTAATTATTTTCCTATTAAAATATATCAAATCTTTTTTAAAGTAAATTAAAATAAATTTAGTATAATTATTTAATTTTTGTTTGTTTTAATTTAAAATCATTTTAGTACTTTCGCGACGCGCTATTCTCCTAATAAGTATATTCATAAGACAGCTAGGTTTCGAAATTTGGGGAATATTAATGTCTTTTTCGTTATGGCATAAGAATAGCAAATAAGAACTACTACTGCCAAAATTATACATGACAAATAAAACAATAGGCAAGTTTAAACTTCGACTATTTGTCACATTTTCTTATTAAAAAAATTATAAATTATTTTGAGAAGGGAAAATTTTAACTAACTCCTCATAATTTGCAATTTACTCTCAACTGACGATTCTAGCTTATTCTAAAAATTGTATTTTATTTATCAAAAATAAAGTTTAAGAAGGTTATTGATTTAGGCATTATTTATTTATGCATTAAAAATAATTTTTGAAACTATGACCGACAATCTGATTGAAATTATTTTAAGGCAGACATTCACTTAGCTGTTGGGGAAAAGAAGAAAAATTATTAAAATTTCAATTTAAATTCTATTAAAAATTTTGAAATATTTTATCAATAGTGACATAAATAACCAGAAAAAAGAATAATAATATTAGTAAAAATAAAAAAATATATAAATTCTCGAATTATTTGCTTATTTAAAATGTTGTTTGATTAAAATAACTTTTTAATATTTTTAAATGTCAGAGAGTAATGCAAAAAGGACAACTAAAACATTTCTTTTTGAATGAAAATATTTCTACAGCCATAATTGATTTAATTTTAATTTAATTTATTTTTGAATTTTGAATGCAAATTTAATACTCAAAATTTGTTGAAATTTCAAAATTGATAGAAAATTATTATAGAAATTATAGAAAAAATATTTATGTGAGTGAAAATTTGGAATATTGTAAGTTTGTTGTTTGTATGCTGCTTTGATTTGTGACTCTCCTACTCAGATGGGATTGATATGTTTATTGATTGATTATTTGAATGTAATGAAATTAATTTAATGATAATAATTTTAATTACTAATAAGTTTTATAATTATGAATTTGAATAATATTTTTAGTAAACAATTTTAACTTATTAAATTTAATATATTATAAAAATTAATGTTTATTTAAAAAATTACGTAATGTATCTCGTAATTTCTCAGTCATAATATAGGACAACGATTGACCACATTTTCCATGGCAACGTCCAAGGACAACTTCGTAAAAGGCTCGTGAAGATATTTTCAATATTTGAAGCGCTCATTCCTTTCCATTATCATAAAGCTACCGATATAAACTTTGAAGAGCTCAATTTTACGAATCAGCTGTCGATAAAAGGAAATAGCAATCGAAATTTTGCTTTTAATCGGAAAATTGGGTTCAGAGCCTCCGCAAGGATTAGCCTGCGATAGCGTTAAAAGCATTTTGTTAATGTTATATAAACCTTTTTCCCAAATATTAAAATACAGTGACATTTGCTACAACAGAAAGAAACAGTTCCCTCTCTGACCTGAATTAAAACAAATACAAGAAGTATCATGAACAATAACTGACTAAGTAGTCTGGCGATGCTTTCAATTACTGGGGCGTTTTAATCAAGACTGATGAAGTACTGTAAGAATTTCAACAATTTCAAAGCCGATGGGAGTATCTAATTTCAATTTAGCTATTCTATTCATTTCTTGATACAGTTATTATTATCTTTATTAAATTCTTTATTTGTTACAATAAATTTACGTAGAATACACTATAATTTCTGTGTCCAGTCTCTCTTCATTCTTGCTAAATAATATGAAAACCCTATTTTACCGAATTATAAAATCCTTAACGATGTCAGAATGTGTATAAGTGAGTGAGAGTGACTACATGTGTATGGGATGGTTTGAGTGCGATTGAAAGTGTGAAATGTTCATCATAATTCACCTCGGAAACAAAATTTTTCTAACACTCTTGGAACTATATATAATTTTCTAATGTCTTTTAAATCTCTTAAGCCAGGGGTGAGCAAACGGTCGATTGCGAGCTGTTTGATAGTAGATCGCAGACTTTTTTTCACATAAATTTTTAATATTTGACAATAGATTTATCTGATTAAAAGGAATCGTAAAAATAACATGGAAATACACAAATTTTCATTAAAATTTTAAATTAAGACTCAAAATTCAACGTTTAAAATTAAAATATATTTAAAGTTTAAATTAATAGTAATTAAAATGATATTAGATTTTGTTTGAATATTCATAAATTTGGTTTTAATTGATGTATTAAAATTAACTGCACAGCATCTTATACTTCGAAAGTCTTCGAGACAATTTAAGTTAGCCACTGAAGCATTCTATGTGATCTCCTATGTTTTGGGAAAACATGAAAAGCATTATCGTGATGGTGAAGTTTTCGTAATGGAAGCTTTCCTGAGAGCAGTGAAAAATTATTTAACAACTTTAAAAATAAAAACAAAATTCTTAATGCAATTAAAGATTTGCAACTTTCTTGCGAACTGTAACTCGACGTAATGAAGATATGAGTGGTAAATGTAACTCAACATTTGGAAGATCACATACAAATTTGCAGCTTCTTTTCATTACAGTGTGATGAATCAAGTGATAACATTGATACTGCATTATTAATTATCTTTATAAGAATGATATTCTTAGATATTTAGACAAAAAATGAATTTTTACCAATTCATCCGATGAAAGGTACGACGCGAGAAGAAGACATTTTCACAACATTTATTAAATTTATATTATAATAAAATTAATAAACATACTGTGTTCTGTTTTCTCATTTCTGAAAGAGTCGATCGCAGTTATATATTAAAAATTTTAGTCGATCTTACAACGTTTAAGTATGCCCATCCCTGTCTTAAACCATAAATATACAAATAATTTTACTGAGATTCTATAACTAATTTCTTTAAAAGAAATATTTTAGAGGAAATATTATTTTGTCTTTAAAAAAACTGAAAATTTATTTCTAATTAAAATTACAATTTTTATAAGTTAACATATATAATATGTCATATAACCATATTCCAAAGTCCTTTCCCGAGATCAGGTCGAAAAACATTTACGAAAAATAAAAATGTTTTATTGGAAAAAAGAACGATTTTCGATTCTTTTCAAAAACTAATTTTACATTTCATTATTTGTAAGTCTAATTTCCGGTTTACACATATTCCCTAAAGTCTCTCTAAAAGTGTTAATTATTAATCTAGACCGAATATTTATGGGAGAATGATAAAATTTCATGATGCAAAAGTAACTTTAATAGATGAAATTTTCATTCATTGAATTTGTTTAGAATTCTTCGAATCATTTGATATTTAGTCTGGCGGTCACTGACTTATTCGTGGCAGTCGCTGTAATGCCCCTCAGCGCTATTAAGGAAGTCTCAATTAAATGGTGGTTAGGTTAGCTCTATTTTTAATTCTAATGTCTTTAATATAAACTGTTTTGTAATAATTTTCTATAAATATTTTAATAGGAACGTATAACAGATTAATTAAACATGGAAGAATGTCTAACTATTTAGCAGAGCTATTAAAAAGTTATAAAAATGGTAAAATATGGGATTATCTATGAAAGAAGACACCAAAATGATTTAAAATAAATTTTTTTATATAATGCTAAGGATATTACTAAGTGTGTTATAATTAATTAAAATCCTGAAATATGAATACTTAAAAAATGTGTACTTCTCCTTGATTTTTCGTTAATGACATTGTTTTTAACGATGTATTGTATAGATATCAGGTTGTTGCACTGCTGCTGCGTTTTTAATAAAATCAGTATGGAATGCACAACTATTTAATTTAGTGCCACTTTTCCTAAATACGGCATTGTTAGTTTAGTTTGGAACATTAAAAAATGTCCTTTTTACAAAAATAAATAATCATATAAATAATACATGAATGATGTCACAGTTATGAAGTATAAAATGATTACAATAAATTAAAAAAGTCATACTTTGACAATGAATTAACATTTTGTTACTCAGTTTTTTTTGTTTGATTGATAAATAACATATGCTATGGAACACATCAATAATAATTAATAAAAATCACTGATATATTGTTTTAGTAATCTGTATTTTGAAAAATGAGAAAAGGAGAAATTCAAACTATTATGGAGTAAGAGTTCCTACGAAAAACTTCAGAATCAAAAACCAAGAACAACATCAATAGTGTATTCAGATACAATTCTGAGTAACAAGAAATCTACGTATTCTAAACGGAGTGTTCCAGTAAATGGGTCTAAAGATCAACGTAAAAAGGACCAAGATTATTAATCTAAATGGTGACTCGAAAATACAAACGGAGGATGCGAGATGATGTCTGGAATCGAATTGGTTACAGAGTTCAGTTACCTTGGTTCAATAATATCTTCTTATGGAACTTGTGAGGCAGATATCAGAGGCAAATATTTTAAATATTTCGTCTTTCAATTCGGTCATTTCTGTGTGTAAAACATTAATAAAATAACCGAAGTGATTTGTCATTAAAATTATGTGACAGAATATTGACAGTGAAATGTCAAACATATTTTCATTCGGATTGTAAGTGTTATAGGCAACTTTACAAATTATTTTTTTTTAAAAATTTACTATAATTATTATGAATAGTTGGTTAATTTTCATTTCGCTGATAGAAATTACAAATAGGAAAAAATTATAGAATAATTTTTAAAAATAAGAATTAGTGATTAATTCTTATTTTTAAATTATAAATCTTGTGTTAGAATTATGAGAAGTTAATTAATTTTCTTTTCGCTGACAAATTCTAATTATTTTAGAAATGATTAAAACTTTAAAACATAATTTAATAAATTTTTTAAATTTAAATTGTTAGGATTTTCGGAGCTCACATAAAATTTTTTCAATTTTAGTATTGAAAATCTCTAAAAGGAATTTTTATATTATTTACAAATTTATATTTTTAAATTAAAACATTGGAAATTTTAGAGTTGAAAATATTTTAAATTAAAGCATAAAATGATCATTTTATTACTGAAACATCATTACAACAAATAAAAAAAGTTTTAATAACAAAAATGACTAAGATTCTTTTAATAATAAATTGGAAAAGTTTAGTTTTATATTTCTTTTAAAATAAAAGAAAGTTTGCGCTTAACGATTAAATTGAAAACCTTTTACCTGAAAAATTTCAAATATGAATGTGAGGAATATTTTTGAATGGTGTTTATTGTGTGTTGTTTTAGGATTGTGTTTCTCCCACCCAGATGGAAGATTGATATCTTAAATATTTTAAAACGTCGAGTTGTTTAATCAATTA
>MQRK01253004.1:0-14135 GCA_001938485.1 Girardia tigrina | reverse complement strand
ATTGTAGACTCTCTTCAGTTCCCTTCTAGTATTTTCAGATAGAATTGATTTCTGTACGTGTTCAAATTGTTCTCAACTTCAATTTTGCCTATAAAAATTGGACCAACGAGATGCTTTCATTAATGGCAGCTAATATCATGACTTCGGAGGAAAACTTTGTATTTAACCTTGATACATATTTTTTGATTAACTAACATTCACTGAACTTAACTTTTTTGAAAACATTTTTTCATCAGATAGTCGTCAAATAAATGTTTTTGCTTCTTCCTTGTTTTATTTCTCAAACACCGCTTGTCAATTTTCTGACAAGTCTTGTCTTCGGCTTTCATGACCATTAAACACATGGCCATTTTGAAAAGTTACAATATCATCAGTGACTTGACATTATATTTTCCTTTCAAATTCTTTCTAATATTTCCATTATCATTTTTGATTAATCGGACTTGAAACACCTCACTGAACTTGTTTATGATATTGTTTATAAATATAAATGTGATGGGTGCAATTCAATGCATTGGAGAAACTGTCTGTCATCCTTATAAACGAATTCTATACAGAAATAGTCGAAAAAATAGTCGAAAAGATGATCAGAGCAATATTGCAGAACACAGTAAAAAATGTAAATGTGATATTTGTATGATAATTTCAAGATTCTATGTAAGCATTTTGGTAATTATTGGGAGAGAGTGTCACGTAAAGCATTGTTAATTAGGTCACGTTGCTCTAAAATCAATGTTCAATAGGCAGTCGAAAACAGTTTATTGAGAATTTTAGATTAGCGTGATTTTATGCTATCGATTACACAATCATTATTTTTGCATTTATATACAGGTGAATTAAATTATTAAACAGTGACCTGGAGATGACGGTTGATCCATCGAAATATATTGTTTTAAATTATATTTTTTAATGGATGAATTTTGTTTTTTTATAATTAAAAGCTTTACTTTGTTCATTTTGAATGTTAATTAATGTCGGGTTGAAATGTCCTATCAATAGAAATTTACAGAATGGACATTCGTAATGTGAATCAAAACCATTTTATGGAATAAAAAACTAATTATATTATTTAATATATTTTTAAAATTTATGGTTATCCATTTTATTGTTATTTTATATACAAAATGTTATATTTAAATAAAATGTTATTGTTATAAAGTTTTGGTCGACTACCATGTTCTTCACCTTCAAGGCTCTCGTTGCTACTACGAAACTTAGAAAACCAACGTTGTAAATTAACTCTCTCCAAATACATTGTTAATATTTCAGCCGTTTCTGTCGCTTTTCAACCTAGTTTGAAATTGTAGAATAAAATTGTTCTCATTTCCTTCTTTTCTACAATTTATAAAATAAAATAAATACACCTTAAATTAACAAAAATAATGTCATACTTGGTATCAAAATATAGAGTAAAGTTTAAGCTTTAAAACAAATTTAAATATGAATCTATTTATTAATGATTTTCTAAATATTTCAAACAATGAATATTAAATACATTAAAAACTACATTTTTTTGCATCAACCTAATAATATTAGTTTCAGAAGAGAATTAGAGGTTAAAAATAATTTTTCCATCCTGGTTGTTCTTGTTAAAACAAGTAATAGTAAATACGAAACGAATTAAAACAGAAAGATAACAGACAAATGACTTTATATAACTTCAACAAGTTACTATGATGAGAAATATAAAGACTGAATTATTCAAGGTTATTTCACAGAGTCTGAATTCTTTCCACTAATAATAATAGTATGTGCAGCAAACTTTAAATTATTTGAAAAAAGGAATAATAACGTGTACCGGAACATAAATATAGAGACTAATATAAGGATAAACATGGATAGAGTCCACACTCACAAGACCAAGAAGAATGATGAAAAAACGCATTAAGATTATGAAAATTCCGTTTTTAGAAGGATTTATAAGATTTTTGAATAACATTTATAAAAATATCGACAACGTGAAAATAGTGTCAGTGACATTTATAGTGAAAGACTACCTTACAGTAAAATTTAAAACAGACATTAGGGTGAAATCTAATCTTGTGTACAAATCTAACTGTCATGGGTGTCCACACTTGAAAATTTCAAAGAATGTTGTGCATACTCAATTAGGGATACATCCAGGTAGTGCCACGGGTTAACTAGAATGAAAAACACTACGTCTCTAGGAAAAATTATCTCAAAGCTAGTGCAACGCTATCAATAGTATTTAATAATAGTATATATATGAATACTTAGTACCAGTTGACCTTCAATACATTTTCTAGACTTAGCTATACTTCTGAACGTGATGGTTGTATGTTGAGTATCGGTATTCAAGTTTGTGTACAGGTATTAAGCGGGTGATGCCACGGCCAACAGTAAAATTGCATTAACAATGAAATTCGATAATTTTTAAAAAATGCTTTACAAAATATCTATTCTAAATATATATTATTGAATCTTGTGAACACTAATTTGATATTTCTGAAAAAAAATTTTGTTAAAGCTTTTTTAAGAAATTGATTATTGTACTTGTTTCGGAATTTACTTTCCATCATCAGCAATTATAAAGTTATGTGTAAAACATGTTGAATAATGGGAGATTTTATAAGTATATATTAAATTTTTCCGAATTTTAATGGATATTAATGACAATTTTTTATTTTAATAAAAAAATTTAAAGAATTAAGACGGTCTAACGTCACTTCTATCTTTCAGCTTACATCAATAAGCAAAATAGACATAATCAATTTCATGACGAACTTCTACCAAGATATCAAGTGATTTTATTGTGCATATTTTTGAAAATGGCCTTTATGTCTCTTAATTTTTAAAGATCAAACCATAAAGTTACAGTTACATCTGATAATTATGTAAAGATGCGGAAATTCTAGAGATACTATTTGATCTTTTTAAATTTGGAATGTTTTTGAATGTTTCATCACAGATATAAGCCTTCATGAAAAATTTAATAAGAGATATGCGTTACTTCATAGACAACTGATCGTAATTCATTAAACTACTGATATACAATTGCTGGGCTTCGATGTAGAATTATAAACATAATTAAAGACGATGATTGGAAAAATAATTGAATATCGTATCAATGCCTGACATTATATCTGATAGCTGAAAGTTAATTCTCGTAGCTAATTATACGTAAGGAACTGTTGAGCGCAACTGAATCTCAGCCTGTCGGTTGATACTCATCTCAAACAATCTATTCGAATCGCAAGTTTTTGAATTCCTTTGAAAGGCGATATTCTCTACTATGAAACAACAATACCGACAACTGTCCACGATAAATAATCCTTTGAGGCTTTGTCATGAAATATTTGGAATTTTTTATTTTAGGTAATTTGTCTTCTGTGTATCACAATGTGTAATTGTCTTAAAAAACATAAGGTATTTTGTAATTCATGATTTTGGTGATCAAATAATTTTAATAAGAATCCATGTTTTTCTGTCTGAATATCGATATCAAATCCACCACTAGATGTATTGACTGACATTCAGAAATAGTTTAAAATTCAAATTAATAATTCACAAAATTAATAATAAAAATTTTAATTTCTTTTATCTTCAATCACAAAAAAACAAATAAACTGCAATTGATGTAGTTAAACAAACAAAAAAAGAATATACAGTGCACTCCGTATATATCGAAGACTGATATATCGAAGATACGTTAATAGGTGTAAAATGGACATTCTGCTTTTTATTTATTTGTTTTAATATATCACTTGTAGTAAATAAACACAATGCGGGAGTTTGAATTTTGAATTGTAGATTCTTCAAATAAAGAACAGGACGGGACTTTGAATTGTTAATTCTCTAAATATAGTCGATTTTTGGTACAAAATCATATCACTATGTTTTGCACTTTCCAGGCATCTTAGAGTACTCCATTGTATTCTTTCTCAATAGAAAATGTTGAATAATGTGCTGTAAGGAGCCTAGGCTAGCCCTTGATCCATCCAGTTTACTTACCATATCACCAATATTAGTATACAATCTATTGAAGCCATAAATGATTATGGTCAACATATTAATATTATGGATATATATGAATATGAGCGATATATAGCCTGTTATATAATAGAAAAATGTACAATTACGTAACCAATCAATCTTTTCCTTTACTGTGATGTTTTCTGTTATGTATATCAATATATTACTAGAGGTAATTATACTATAAGACATGTATTACATGTATTTTCATCATTGAAAAATGCATGTATTACACGATTTTACATGAAAATCGTGTATTTTTCTATTTTTTTCAGTATTTTATGTAAAGTTTTGTATATATATATATATAAATATATATATATATACATTCTTACAAAACCTATAAATAGTTTACACACTACATATAGATTATAGCCTAGTGCAGCCTGCCTATGCTGAGTGTATACTAACACATCGATTACTTTTACTTTGATGAGTCAAGTTAATGATGTGATATATAAGCATAATATAATAATAGAAATAGATAATATATAACGTGTAAAACACCCCAGAAACAGTTGAACTGTGCTTAATGTATTGTGATCATATAATGCTTGTATATAATATACATGTATGCAAGATATTCAATATATATGTTATATGTTATATACATATAACAGTAATATATTATATATGCAAAATATGTATATTATATTTTAAAGGTTGCTATAGTAATGGTTGATGCATTTAGAGTGATTTGTTATAGTTGTTGAAGTAAATTTGAAGGTTTTATATATAAATACAAGGTTTTAATATACAAATGAAGGTTGATGAGGTGATTTTGATGGTTGTTGAGGTAAATGTGATGGTTGATAGTATTACTGTTAAGGTCCTTTTGATGGTTGATAGTATGGCTGTTAAGGTGTTTTTGATGTTACATATGGTAAATATGATGGTTGATGGTATGTTTTATATTGTAAATTTGATAGTTGATAGTATGATAGTAAGGGTTGATAAGGTAGTTCTTATAGTATTTTATATATTATTCATTATTTTCTTTATTTTTTACATGTTCAGTTGTGCATTGATATTATGAATGCAATACGTTGGCATGATGGATGCAATACGTTGACATGATTGATACAATACGTTGAAATTATAGATGCATGACGATATCACATTGGATACGGTCACGTTTAGAATGGTTGATACGATATTGGTTGATAACATACTATAATATCATAATATAATACATATCTCTAATATAATATTTACACACATAATGTGCATACAATCGAAATATTGATTTTTCAGTACTTTTTGGATGATGTTGATATGGAATCTGGCTATTTACCTATGGGTTTCTATCCATGTGTTCAAACAGATTTTTGATATTTTGCTTTCTTCAACCTCTACACCCTATGTTCATTCTCCCCACTTTACACTATAAAATACAACATGTTAATAAAGCACTAGGCATCGATTTTTTCAAAAATTTAAGATCATATTCTGAGTATTGACATATAGGTTTTTATCCATGTGTTCAAACAGATTTTCGAAATTTTGCTTGCTTCGCCCTCTATACCTTATGGGCATTCTGCCTCACTTTAAACTATATTATATTAAAACATGAATATATTCCACTTTGCACAATTATGAACTTATTGATTTTGCACACTAGCACTAAGCCTAGGCAGCACATGTACAGACGAGTGCAGTATTGATTTTTGGACTTTTTTGTGTCATTTTGGTGGTTTTTACATGTTTTCGATGATTTCTAAGGTGTTTTCGACTGTTATATATATATATATATATATATATTTATATATATATTATTAAAATGTTATTTATCATGGTTACAGTAACCTAGGTACTTTTGATGGTTAATGCCTAGGCTCAGGTACTTTTGGTGATTGTGTGGATGGTATATATAATGTCTATGCGCGTTTTAAGTATAATAGGAGTTTTATATATGTAGATTTTACATGTAAAATAAAAGGTTATGTATCTTAGTTACGGTAACCATGGTACTTGTGATTCATGATTAGGTACATTAGACGAATGTTTGATGGTAAATAACATAAATCACAGAGGCTTTCTTATATATACGAAAAAATCGATTTTTAAGCACTTTTTTTGAGAATTTTAGAAATGTTCAAAAATATTGATTTAACAGCACTTTTTCGAAAATGTTGATGTGGAATCTGAATGTGCGTATATGGGTTTCTATTCAAGTGCATCAGCACTTTTTTGACCATCTGCTTCCTTCCTCTGTCTAGGCCTAAAATCGATGTGCATTTTGTGTAATTTTGCACAATGTGCTAATTATAGGAAAAAGTAATCAATATATGAAATTTCTAATTGCACATTCAGATATAGAATTAAAATGTGCATCAAACACATGATATTGATTTTTAACACTAGTACTTTTAAAATATTTTATGTATTGATTTTTACACTTTTGCACATGTGCAGCTGGAAAAGCACTGTGCTAGCACATTAGAAATGTGCGGCACAATGTGCACTATCGATTAGCACTTTGAAAATACCGATTAGCACTTTTTTCTACGGTTTCTAAGGAAAGGGTCACTGATGCTGTGGATACGGTACCGTTACCATGTTACAACCGCCTTGAATCACTGTATCCGTTACTAAAGAAAAACGCCCCTTGGTTACCATTGCTATGGTAACTAAGACCTTGGTTACCGTTGCTGCCTAGGTTAGGGTGATCGGAACCGTTGCTAAGGTGATCGCGAACGTTGCTAGGGGATTGCTGACCAATCAGAAGTGTTTTTGGATAATCGCGACCGTTGGTAGGGTACCAAGAACCAATCAGAAGCGTTACAAAGTGAGCCGGAACCGTTGCTAAGGTAACCGCGGCCGTTGCTATGGCAACTGCCTACCCCCCGGGGGTTGTGGACAGAATGCCGATTTTCCCCCTACTTACGTTATTGTACCGACTAGATATCATTGTTTAGGTAATGAAAGGTGGTGCTATACTATATCGCACTACGGCTATACCGAAGTTTTTTTGGCAAATGCCACTTCGATATATGCTTAGTCCACTGTATATAAATTTGACCTAAAACGTATTTTAAGTATCAAAAATTTTAATTACAAAACTATAAAAATAAAATATTTTTTATTTAATTCGAAAAATCATTATTGTTGGAGAATTTTGGATCATGAAATTCTGAATAATGTTTCAGTAATACTTTATTATCATCTTTGAAACTTGATTCTATTACATTACGTTCATATCTTAAGATTAAAACTGAAAATAAATCCTATAGGAAATAATTGATTTTTTGAAGAAATAAATAGACGACAAAAATCATAACAATAAAATTTGTGACAGAAAAGAAACGATATCGACGTATAAGTCTACCCTGACCACAAATGATCCCCTCACGAATGTCTAACTTCTATTTGTCATATTAATGTGTATAAATAAATAAAATTTGATGCATTATTGAACGATATTTGCATTTGTTTATTCCGATAATTTAATTTCAGGAATCTGATTCCGTCTCCTAACTGAATAATTAAAAATTCTGAAACACGAATTAGAAATTTTATATTGTTTTCTATTTGCATTGATTTTCAATTTGATTTATTTTATTTGTGTTGATTGTTCCATGCAACTCTGTTTCAGGTCAACAAGAGTATGTGATAGAGATTTATTGAGAATTATTTTCCATTAGAAATAATATCTTATGAAGCACGTTTGAGAATATTATCATTCATCATGTCTAATTTGTTTGAATATTATATTTTCTGTGAATAAAATTCGATTAGTGAAATCAATTTCCTTTTATTGTGTGAAATGATAATGGTTTTTTTCTATCGTTTTCATATTTACTAAAGCAAAATATCTTCTTGCTAATTCTAATAATAATTAAACTGTTTTCTCCAAAGAAAATTATTTTTCGAAACAAGTGTTGTTTAAATTCGTTGTCATTAGGTAACTGTTTATGGATACCGTGGATCAATTATTCAAATAGGGCTTTCGATGGAAGCATGAGATTTAATATATGAAAATTTGTATATGGAAAATTCATACATTGGGAAATTTAATATACGAAAAATTATAAACGGATATTCAAACAATTTATTAAAACATAAAACATTACATTTAATTTAACAAAAACTAAAAAACTAGCTTTTTTTGAATTTTCAATTAAATGATATGATATTTAATTACAGTGGCGTATCTTGAGGGGGGTGTGGGGTGGGGCGTTCCGCCCCGGCGGCATGACTGTTGGGCACGGCGTTTTAGAATGGAAAAAAATAGTACACATAAAATAAAATGAAGATAAATCTGAACAAAAATGCTGGTCATAACAGTATACTATAATGATGCTTAATTTAATGAAAACTGCCAATGGGCTGTGGACAGGAAACCGTGTCTCCACGATTTTTTAGGAAGAGAGATGGACAGAAAACGGTAATAATCGCCTTTCATTTTTAAGAACACTTTAGCTTCACCGCCATTTGAAGCATCCAACAAGAACTCATCGAGTAAGGCTCTTATATCGGCGCAGACTTCTTTCAATTCTCTTTCAATTTGACTTCGGTAGGCTTTAATCGGTGAAAGTCGAGAAGGATCTTTTTGTTCGATGCTACTCATCATCCTCCACGACGCTCTCCGATTTCCGATTACGTTTTTATATGCTACGGATAACAAGTCACGCTGTTCCATGTTCAATTCGCCGGTCATTTTAGTGACATCTCTCATCGCATCAACCACTCCATCATATCTCTCAGCCCGTTCAGCTAATTTAACTCTATACACTTTCGTTTCTCTATCGGCCATTTCGTTTATCAATTTATTCCTCTCGTTCGTTCGATTAAAATTATTTTTAATAAAAAAGAAATTGACATATTTCTCAAAAATTCGAAATACAACTCTTGTATTTAAAAAATTGGAATTGAAAACAATTGAAATTGACACAAAGACACCTTTTATTTTTTAACGACACTTTTATCCAAAACTTTTTTTAAATTGTGTTCAAAACAGAGCAAGAACGATTTCATTTTTAAATTGTTTTTAATTGGAATTGATCAATCGACATATGACAAATTGAAAATTGTTAATTGTGATTATAATACACAAATTAACATTCAACACACATACACAACTCGCACAACCAATCAGATTTTTTTCTTCCACATTAAACAAAACACACACAAACCACCACCATTCGACAACAATCAAACAAAACACAAGCTCTCACTGCACATTCACCAAAAAAAAGGAGGCTCACCATTAATTAATGATTTAAATCGCTGAGCTGAATTCACTCAATTGACAATTAAATGAATCAAACACGGAATAGAACAACTTTGTTTCGGCAAATGAGCCAATTTATTAAATAAAATAAACATTCCGTCAAATTGTCGATCAAAATTACATCACCGAATCGACAACATTCTTTTCCCTTCTGAATTTTCTTCGATTATTTAAGTTAATTATTATTATTTTTTTTATTTAATTTTATTTAATTAATTTATTAATTTAATTATTTAATTATATATTTTTATCTACATACTGAGACTGGCAAAATAAATGTTCGGTCAAAATTGGCAATTCTCCGCTCCAGGCTGGAAGATTTGTCTCTTGTCAGAGAATCACAAATTCTTTTTAGATGAATTTTCTATTGCTAATGCTACATTTAAAGTCGATACTGCTACTGTAGAAGTGGAATGTGGCATTAATGCAGAATTTTGTGATCGTGAAATTGAAGCACAACAACTATTCACTCTGAAAACAGACTTTATAACTGACTTTAGTGACATTGGTCTTTGTTTTGTTAAGATTAACCATGAAATTCGCGCTATGATTGTTTGGCATGGATATACTTCTGTGCAGCACCTTCATTTTGAATTTAAAGAAGTTCCGCAACCAGGAACTAAAACAAAAAGTGACACTAGGAAGCTAACCAAAAAATGCTTTTTTCGTGATCTGCAGAACAGTAACAAAAATATAAGAACATTGATAGTGCTTTCTCCTTCAAAAGAGGCCCTGTTCTGCTTTTGCTGCAGATTGTTTTCAATTGGACTGTCTGGTTTTTCTGCTGAAGAAGGCTTTAAAAAATGGTGGAATTTAAATTCTTTAGATAGCACATTACATGCCTAGACATTCTTCTAGTGGAAGGAGCTAGAGATCCGGCTCACTGAAAGACAGGCAATAAACAAAGTATAGGAAGAATTGATTTAGGAGATTAAAAAATAATGAGAAGTTCTAGTTAGGTTACTGGCACTAAGAGACCACCGGGAAGACATTCACGACGACAAAAACCAGGAAAATAAAAAAAATAATTTTTGAATTAATTCATTTTTTGCCAAGTATGACCCTGTGCTTGGTGACCATTTGGTAAAAGTTAAGCTAGGATAGAATATCGTCACTTCATATTTGTTACTAGAGATTCAAAATGAATTTGTGAGCATTTTAACACAGCAGATGAGAAAGCACTCCAGATATATCGCACAAGGACCAATTATCGAGGCGTTACGCTATGTAAACATAAATGAAAATGAAGTGAAAGTGGTGGAATCGTTTTTCCGCTTTATCGAGACAAAGGGAAAGAGTAGAAAGGAAATTTCTTAACTGATATTGAGACAACTGTAAAAGGATAAGATTCAGATTGATGATTGCTGTGGCCAGGCATACAATAATGCTGCTGTTATGGCTGCGCATCGATTTGGTACCTAAAAGTACACCTCGAAAATTAACCCGAAAGCTCTTTTTGTACCATGCTCAAATCACTCTCTGAATTTGGCTTGAATACATGCATCTTCTGTTGTATAACATGAAAAAAAACATGTTCTGTAACATGTTTTGGCACATTGGACCGGTTGTTCTCTTTCATTTCCGCATCTACACATCGCTTGATGTCATGATTCATGAGACTAGTCTAAGTATCAAGTGGGTTGTGGAAACTAGATGGAACACTTGAGCAAATGCGATAAATGTGTTGGAGAACAAATTTTCACAAGTCATGACTGCTCTGGGGAAGTTCACAAAAAAGGAGAAAATGTGACAAGATCAGATGCATCTTTAATTCTATAATCAGTGGATCGGAAGCCGTACTTCCACATTAAATCTAAACTCAGAGAAAATCAAAAATTTCTTCATATTCTCAATATAGGAATAAAGTCATTCGTCGGAATTGAAAATTTTCCAAAACAGGCTACAGGAATCATAATAAATGACCCTATCGAACTTGCCGTTCGATAGATTCGCTCGGTGTTTATTTTTAAATGTGTAATCTTTAGGGATACTCTTCGTTCCGAAACCGCAAGTCAATTGTCAATGATAAAGTCAAATACAATTTAAAAGGCCAGTGATTTATTTTTTATTTTTTTGTTAAATTGTTAATTGAATAATTTAAAAAAAAATTCAAAAGCCTTTTTTTAACGTCAGAACAGATTTATTTTTCAAACAAAGAAACTGTCGCTATTGGGATTGGCATAAAATTGAATTGTGATCGTTTCTGAAGAGGACACACATACGCAGACACCACCAATCAAATCCACATTTACCAAAACATACACACGCTTTGACAAAAAAAGAAGACACACACGCACACACACACCAGACAATTCCATCTTACAAATCTTATTGGTCAACTCAAACCACAAATAAACAAAGAAGATCACATGATCTTCATTTAGTCGATTTAAATCTATTAATAATCATAGTTTCCATTAAAATAAGTCTTTGAATTCTTGAAACAAGATCGGGATCTGGATGACTCTGAAAAAATTATTTTAACAACTTCGAAGCTTGATCATTACCTTTCTTGATTCTTTCTTCGTTTAATTGAGCCTTTAACATTATTTTGTCGATTCGTTTATTTTGTTGAGTTATTTCACTTCCCATATCAATCTCCATGTTTCGCAAATTTCCAATTCAATTTTGTTAACAACCGAGTGAACAAAATAAAAAATGTCCAATTCTTGTTTATTTATTGTATATATATATTTATTACTTTTCGTTAATTACTTTATTTAATTATTTTAGTTTAATGATTAAATTATTTAATTTAGTTTTCTTTTACTTATTTAATTTTATTTAAGTTATTAATTTTAATTTTACTTTTTAATTATTTAAATTATTTGTTCATTTATAGCAAATATTCGGTCGAGCCGACTAATTTCCGCTCCAATCAGTACGGTCATTACCGTTTCTGTTGCTTCTGAGCCTTTAAAATTCTGTTCTACCAATGATCAATGATGTCACAAAGAATCTTCAAACAAAAAAAGTTCAGTCAAGCTTATAGCAATGAGAGAATACATTTTTAAGAATAGAGAAAAGAGGGTGGAAAGTGCAATGGACGAATCCAAGAAGCTCTTTTTTGAAATGCGGATAAGCATGGAACGTCCAATTTACAAGAAGAAAAAAATGGATGGAGAGGGATTGACTTATGACATTTGATGTTGAATTGAGACAGGAAATATTGTCTGTCATAGACAATTTGATTGAACATATATTCCAGATTACAACAAATTCATGATCTTGCAAACAAATATGCTCTCCTTGCACCATCGAAAATCTTTGATGATAATTATTATTGTCAGCTTGGCAAAATAGAAGACGAGGTGGAGAAAAAGAAATTCTAAGCCAAAAAAAGACAGCAGTATTTGGTCCGAGCTTCAAAAAATGACAGAAATAACGGACCTTTAAAACTTTTGAGCTTCATACAGAGATATCACCTTGGGGACTCCGTCCATAATAATGAGATCTTGCTTCACATCATTCTTACTCGGGCTATTAGCATTTCCAGCTGCGAACACTCGTTTTCCAAACTAAAGCTCATAAAGAATTATATTCGATCTACAATGAGTTAATCAAGGCTTACAGACTTAGCAGTCCTCTCCATTGAGAGAGAGCTTGCTGCTGAAATGAATTTTGATACTATTATCAGTAAATTTGCAGAAAGATAAGTGTGAAAATTTCGCTTTTTAAATGTAAATAAAATTGTAAATTTTTAAATGACTTGGTTAGTTGATAATTTTTAGTATAAGACTAAGAGTACTGCAAGAAAAATATGAAATAAAAAGTAAGTATATTTTGAGACCAGCAATAACAGAACTCTTTAATTTTTAGCGATGACACTAATTGAGGGTTCCAAATAATGGATTAGGGTTAGGGTTAGGGGGCGGCAAATCTTAGGATCGCCACGGGCGCCAATAACAGTTGCTACGCCACTGTTTTGTTACAATTACTTGTGCAAATGTTTTGCAACCGATCCATAGTGGGTAAAATTTCATATTCTTTCACGACATTTCTAAATGCTGAGCACTGTCGCGATAAGATTTTTTTCTGTGTATCCTGTTGACCCGCTATGTACTGGAAAATTCGGACCTAATTCAATGATTGTTTCAGTTTTAGGTTGTCAATTAACTTCCAAATAGATGGATGTTCGGTTCCAACCATGAAATGAAACCCACGATTATCAACCTTCAACATAATTGTTTGTCCTTGTAATCCATTGAATGACTTTATAAAAGCGATTCCACAATTTTATTTCATATGTAGGGTCACACCTTTGTCCACATCGGTTAACACGAATCCATGTGTCCTCAAAGTAATCGATAAAAAGTTACAATCCTTCTAATTCAGCATATAAAGCCTCTTGAACCAATATTTCAAAGGAGGAAATGATATCTTCCACTGGAACAAGTGCAAGTGCTTGGAAACATTTCACATGAAAAGCAAACTCGGGGTCTTCTTTATAATTTCTGGAAATCATAGGCAAGGTCTGAATTTTTCTCCAAAGTGACTGCCCGAAGTGGAAGAGATAGCCGGTTAACTCTGTTTCTCGAAAAAACACTTTTTATTGCATTGCGAACACCAGTCTCAAAGTCCGTTATAACGCTAATTGGTTGAAGATTCGGATTCAAGGTTTTCAAGGCAGCAAACATTCTTTAATATATACCTCGGATTTATCAGGGAGAAGAGCATAAATGGAGGGTAGCACCCATTATATTTAACGACATGTATAGTGTATAACTGTAAAAAAAACGTTGGGGCAACTTTAAATGTACCATCCGCATACCAATGCTGAGTAGGCTCCATCATTTTTAAATTCTGTTTGGTTCCAAAGATAATTATGCGCTTTTCGCATCCAGAATCAAGAAGTAAAAACTCCTATCCTTTTGAATTTTTCTTGAACTCATCTAGTAAAGCAGTTGCC
>MQRK01253001.1:12481-25191 GCA_001938485.1 Girardia tigrina | reverse complement strand
CATATTGTCCTTGTAAGAAATTTCCAGTATAAATCAAAAATAAGATTACTTCCACAATTATTTATTTTCACAACTTAAAATTTACGCCTTTTTGAATATTTAAACAACTGTATTTCAAGAGAATTTTTATAAGAATATTTGGAATCCATAATTATTCCATAGATAAATGATAATATTAGATATATAAATATTGATATACTTTATTTATCCTTACAGTCCTAAATTTCATGCAATCAATTGCATAATTAAATTTTTAACATTTATATGATGGTGAATCTAAAGATTAGTTGTTGACCTGACGATGACGGTTGAACAGGTGAAATATATTGTTCTTAAAAATACATTTTGAAATAGATTATCTAATTTGTTTTTACTGTTCCTTATTATTTATAAAATCTTCTAAGGCTGTAAAAATATTAATAGATTATTATAAATCATTTCAGTAAAAATTATAAGAATAATTTTATAAAATAAATATTTGAAAAATGTACAATACTTTGTCCTATTATGTTCAAAGTCGGCTGGATTTTTTTGCTCAACCGTTTTCGGAATTTCCTCGAAATCATCACCTCTTTCATAGGTAAAATGTGATGGTTTTCTTGACTTTTTTTTAGCTACACTTTTCTTTAATTATTTCAATTTGTATCTTTAAATACCTTTACTGTTACTGTGATTGAATTTTTGATGATAACAGTGACCACAATCGTGAGGCCGGCAATTACATCTAGATGTGGAAATAAGACAAATATAGAACTATATTACTTTTATAATAAATAAATACCCATTTTCGTGAGCATGTGTCTGTTTAATTTGGGAAGCATTGTCAATCTGCTGCTTATATTTACTAATTTCATTTTCTAAGTATTTGATTTGATATGTTGATTCTTCATATGAATGAGAAGCTTTGGCCAATTGGCTTTCCATTTCCATGTATGTAGTATGAAGATTATCATAATCTTGACAGAGGTTTCTGTAATCTATAAAAGCTTTATACAACCACTGATAATCATTTTCAATCGCTGAATATGACTCAATCTGAAATTTTTGGTCCAAGAAAATGAATTCACCAAAAATAAAAATTAATTACTAAATTCTTGAAATATCCCTAACTCATTTTATATTTGCAACTTTAATTATTTTATAATCTTTTTAATTTACTTTCGTAAAATTAAAAAAATATTTATATTTTAAAAATAATGAAAATTTATTAAACAAATATTTTTCAAGTTTTTTTTAAAAAATAATTTATCTTTATCTAAAAATTAATTATTTCAGGAATTTCAATTCCTGGTTTTTCTCTTCTTTTTTAAAATAAGGATCATATTGGTATTCTATAAATTCATATATTCATTATTTTAACGAGCCTAATTTTTTAATGATATAATATATGGTGGAAGATCCAAATATGAAGCAATTAATTAAAAAAAACATTTAAGAAAAACTGTATATATAAAACATTTTCTTTAATAATTATTGTAAAAAATTACCATCGGCAAAAAAATTTGTTTAAATATATTAATTAAATTTAATTTGTAAACAAAAATATTTTGAAATAAAAGATTTGAAAGTAAACAAAGTTCGTTTCTGAAATTGGCTGAGATTTTCTGAAATTTTCTAAAAGATATGCCTAATTTTAATGATCAAAATTTCTATATGGAAATACTAGATAAGAATTTTGGGGAATCGGTAGGAGGCAATGAGTAATTACATGTTATTTTAATCATAATCTCAACAAGATTGATGTCATTTGTAAAACGTGTAAAAATTTCTGAGAATAGATAATTGTTAAAGCATTTAAAAAAATCAACGTTGGACAAGTTTTGATCACATCTTTGAACATCTTCAGCAACTTTATTTGTGTTATTAATTTCGACGGTTTAACCGTCATCGTCAGAACAAATGATTTTTCAAACGAAATTTACTTATATAGTGCAGTTAATGATTATGCAAGTTTTGATTTTAATAACTTGCCAATTTTATTTCAATTTATTCACAATTATTTGTGTTGTATTTTATAATTTTTTTTTCATTTCAATAATTTATTTAATTTTTACAATATATATTGAAACTATTATGAAAAATAATATTAAAATTCAATTTGATTCATTAATATTTTATTTAATTTTTTTTCTTTTATTTAAAGATATTTAATATTGAAGCTGTTTTACTTTATCCGTTTTGGATGTTAATCAATAGATTATAGTATCTTATTAGCAATGATTAACAATACAACCTCTCGTAATGAGAATTAAAATCAATTAACAGCCCTGGATAATATGTTTTGTTTATATGGGGTTTCATATAAATATTAATTAATTTAAAATCAATTAAACATGGTACCGCTTATTACGTTAAACAATCTCGTAAATAATATCTTTATTTTAGTCGATAAATAAAATTAATTAAATATTCAAATTAAAACTCTTTTCCAAAATAATTTTTAAGGATTAAATTTGGATTTAAAAATTTGGATCTTGATAGAATAACTAACTTTCACCTGTTCTCAAAGTTGTACAAAACTTTACCAAAACTGAACTAAAGCTGCGTTGTGAACAGGAAAATTCTTCAATACATACATCGACCTATTCTGGCAGGGACCAATTCCTTTGAAATACAATCCTTTGATTTCACATTCCAGTAATGTGCAAGTAAGTGGAAAAATTTAGATTTGCAAAACATATTTTAAAAAATGTCATGTAGCGCTCCAAGGGGGGATACTTCGTTACAGAGGGGGGTGGTCTAAAATTTGAAATTTCAGTGTTACGTATCAAATGGATGTTCCATTAATGATTATTCCATCATAAAAGAGGAACAAACAATGACAATTCTATTGCTTTTTTGGGTTCATCATTCTCTTAGAAATGTACAGAATTAATCCTTCTGATTTTCTTTTATCAAATAAAAAAGAAACATCCGTTAAGTTTATCAGGGAAAGTATGATGGATTGTTAATGTAAAATTGTAATTATTTGTAAAATCAACCATCTTATGTGTGAAGTTGTTTCAAACTGTAATTTAATGGATTAATTCTAATTTTTTTAATAATATAGTTTTTGAAAAATCGTGTTGTCTCGATTTGACTCCCGTTTTAGATCTTATTTTACACAAACCTCAAGCAGTCTGATTAAAGTTTCCAAAAATTTTATATCATTAATAAATATATTATAATAAATCTTTTTATTTTATGATATAATGTGATATTAATGCATTCTAAATTGTATAACTAACTTTTTTTTCGAGAAGTTCTTTATTTTGTTGTTCATTTAAGAGAAATTTTTCTGTGTTTTCTTTAACTATTTTAAAATGTTCATTTGCTTTCCGGATCTCACTATTTTCATATCTCAATCTTTCAATGGAATTATTCAAAAGAATCGCATTCGATTTTAGTTTTTGAATTGTTTCATAGGCCATTTGTAAATTACTAAAATATAGTTTACAAATAATATACAATAAAATATCACCTATTGGCTTTATTCAGTTGTACTTTCATATTTATATAATTACTTTTTAATTCTTCAATGAACTTGTTTTGACTTAAAACTTGATTTTGTAATTTGACATTTCTGCTTTGGAGAAGAATGATGGAATTCGTGTCACAATTTCGAAGCTCCTTTTCATTTGCTTGAATGTTCGGTTTTCTTATATCACTAAGAGATTTGCTTCTTTTACTGAAATTCTTTGCTTTAGTAAATTCCAATCTATAATGATATATATATGAGCAAAGCAAAAATAAAATATTAAATTAACCATACCGTATAGTATGATAGTCATATTTTTGTAGAAAACACATTTTAAAAGTTGTATTCAGGGTAATTTAACTGCATTAAAATAAAATAGATGATACGAATAACACTGTTAAAGTATGATTTCAAAATAAGTGATGTGTTAATAAATAATGAACTCCCATAGAAAGTATAAAATACAACCGATTTACTGGTATTAGTCGACTTGATTGTTTTTATATTTTTTTATAGCTTTTTAGAGTATTAGTCCAGAAGCGAATAAACTAAGTTGACCAAAATATGTCTCTTAGTGAACCTAGTTGTATTCTTTTGTAATTTAAACCGAAAACAAAATAAAATCAGACAAATACAGATTAAACTTTTTTAATATTATTGCTATAACAAATCAACAAAATAGAGAATAAAGTACCGTACAGATGTCAAAATTAGTTCAAAAAACAAACTGTCCAAATAATAAATTAAGCAGAATTAGTTCCGTATTCTTCGTTGATTAGGCCAAAAATTTTACTATGACTATTTAAAATTTTATTGATTTTGTCAATCGATATGAATTTTAAATTTTAATTAACCATAGCAAAATATGATTATAATATAATTTCCTTTTCGTCTTCCATTGTGACCTTCTTATTAATTTCTTTACTGGGACTCCCTCTTTTACTTTCTGACTTCACCATTTTGTAAAAAAAATAAAAAATACATAAAAACAAAGTAATGCCAAAAATAAAAACAAAACAAATAAACGAAAGTACATGAAGCAAGGAACACACATGTAAAAATAAAATACACATCGTTAGGTTGAAAGTAAAAAAAAATAAATATTAATTTTGCCAGTGGACTATTACAGAAAGCATAATCTGATTTAAATTAGACTCATTTTTCATAATAAGTAGGTTAAACAGGTGTCATTTCTCAAAGAAATTTACATTTACATTTTCCAAACATACAAAAAATTACTGTAAGGCTTTTTTTTCGAAGAATTCCAGGCAAATTTTGGGCCAAATTATTTGGGTTGATTTCTGAGAACTCGTTTAAGTTAGTTAGAGATAATAATCAGGTGGTATTGAATCAGGGCTGTAGAGAAGATGGGGAACAATGTGGGACGACAATTCTCTACTAATGACTTTGAAAACTAACTTTTATGAATTAGTATATTGTTGTTCAAATAATACAAGTTACAGACTTTACTCTTTCTTCTCAGTTTCTTAGCCCGTTACACTAGCCGAGAGTGGTATTCACTGTTAATTCAAATACCCATCTCAGAAAATTCAGTGAAGTTCAAGTGATTAGTATTCATAAACGAGGTAAATATGACAGCGTTCTTACAACGTTCTTACAAAGACCCTTCTCCAGGAAATTTAGACATTTGTGACTCATGTTTTGATTCAAGTACATTATGAGGAAAAGAGATTTCCTCTATGGTTTTAATATTTTGAAAGAAGCGGTCTCCAAAACATTTAAAGAGATTCAAATTCTGACTGCTAGTCAATCAGACTGCTAGTCAATGACGTTATATCTTTCCTGTTATAAACAGCAGTAAAAAGCGAGAATGCATTTTTGTAATTCCAGTTACAGCAAATAACAACCTTAGAGCTGTACTGCTGACATTATTATTTAACTTATTCTCAAAAATTTTAGAACAATTTATCAGACTACAACATGCTAGACTGTAGTTCGTGCTTGTTTTCCTTCAAATTTTTTTTCTACAGGGACAAATTTTTCTGAAAAGCTGCCACATAAGCGAAATTTTACAGTATCTGCTTCTGAATTTTTAATCTAACTTTAAAAAAAAGTTTATCAGACCTTTACAAGAAAGAATGCCATGTTGAAAAAATCAACATATTGGATACGTTCTTTTATATGAACAAAACTAAGGTACAAATACCGCTCATGTACCTAGAAACATCAACACGGTGTAGAAGAACGGATTTATTGTAGAAAGAACCTTTCAGAAATTGTTTTCACAGATCAAAACTTAAACTTTTACATTGAAGATGCTCTAAGGGAAGGCTTATCGATCAAATAAAACGAGGCAAGACTTCTCGCACTTTTAGAACTGAACCACTAACCAATAAGGAAAAAACTTGGAGAAAAACTTGGGTGCTTTTCAAAGAAATCTTAAGTCATCATAATTCATTGGAGTTCTGACAAAACTTGTCATTTTGCCGGAACACAAAATAAGTCAAATAAACATAAATTCAAAAGTAAAAATCCGTGCTGCTTTGCTTTACAAACACCGAGAAGCCGTCCACCTCTTTGTAACATGTGATTTCAAATGGTATGTATAGGTCTCTTTCAAGCTAAGATAGAGCTAAGTGCAAAAAGGAGGGAAAATGTCTACCAATATGTAGCAAGAAATCTACCAAAAAAATTATCTTGTTCATTCGGTTGAATGTCAAAAGAGGTTATTTACTAGAAACAACATCTGATAAAGCAAAAATTATACCACTTGAGTCTGCTTTCCAATGTGATGCATCAAAAATTCCCCAACAGACAAATAATTGATTTTGCAGCATGGCAATACTCGTCCCAGCGTTGCAAATTTGCCAATAATGGTCAATCAAAAGCTGGAGTGGAATATATTACTTTAGCCTTCTTACTCCGGCGATTTTGTGCCGTTTGATATTTACCTTTTCTTCTCATTGTCAAACACTAAAAGAGAGTTTCTTTTGCAAACTAAGAAACGGGGAAGAATTTTTAGAATCATATTTTGACATAAAGGACACAAATTCTGTCATAGAGATATTGAAAAGTTACTAGAATACTGGGGAAGTATTGTGGAAATGACAGAAAATATTTCAAGCAATAATGTTTTAGATATTACGTGCTGATCACAATAAATGTGTTCTTTAAATTTCAATGAACCTGCTTTTCAAAAAAGTCGTAGTGATAATCGCAATAAATATTTTTTTAAAAAATCTGATAGCACTTAGCTTCCGATATAATATTTCAGAAATTCTGCACTTTATAATATAATCTATATATATAAAAGCCAAATTTAAATTTAATATATACCATAAAATATACCATTTATACTTGTAAATATAAATTCTGACTCGAGGTGAGTTCTCAGCAACCCTAGCCTACGCTTGTTATGGCCTCTTGCAACAACTGACAAATATTGCTGTACTTACACCAATGTTTACAAGTTACTTAATGAATGGTATTAAGAAAATTGAGACAACTCTCATTTGAATGTTTATTACAATCACATTTAGAGTCATTATGGCTCTCAGAAGGTCTTTCATCGTTTGTCATCCTTCTAATTGGTTTTCTTATTTTCTATTTTCAATCATGAGTATTCGAACAATTTTTCTAAGTCATTTTTTTAAAATATTTAACTTCCGAAATATATTAATTAATAATAAAAATTTAAACCATTTCTTAATAAAACCCAAAATAATAAAAATGTTATCAAATTATTAAAAATGCATTTAATTTAAATTTTGCTAAAAAATATAAACTTATCCAATGATTATTTTAATCATGTTCGAATAGTCAATCATTTCAAATTTAATAAAAATACCAATTTCCATCTGGGTGGGAGAATCACCATTCTAAGTTCATCACATATAAGTTCAACAGCATCCATACATTTACACATCCAAACAATTTAAAATATTCCTCACAAATGACAATGCAAAATCTTTCCTTTCTGTCTAGAAAATTAAGTTTCAACGATGTTAGCTAGATTTGAACTTGGACTTGCTGAACTGGATCATAAATTTATGGAATATTTTTACGTAATCTGTTAAACAATCGGTTCTGGATTCAAAAAATATTTTTAAAAAAAGTTGAAATTAAAAATTAAAGTTCTCAAAAAGGCTTTTTATATGATCTCGTGTGAAATTTGCAGAAAATTTGAAATAAATTTTAATTACGGTGAAATTTTCTTTTTGATTTCTCCGATTATGTGTCCAAGAAGCGGTTAATATGAAGCAGAAGAGATAGATTTAAGTATCTAATTAGAAGGGGGCTGATTTTTTCAGATGGAATAAATGAAACAATTTGAAGTCCAAAAATCAAAGAATCTTCTTATAAAAGTAATTTCCAAGAGGGCAATCACGGAAACAGAACAGAAATTAATTTGAGGAGTCTAAAAATTAAAATTTTCTCTTGATTCATTTGAGAAAGAAGTCAATTCTATTTTACAGATACATTTGGCCTCTTGTAATGTGTATTTAAAAAGATAATTAATCGAATTTCGAAATTTTTTTGATTATTATGAAGTTCCATTAAGAAAATACTTAAATTTAAAAAATTGTTTGATATTTTTTGATTAGAAAAATTCTTATAAATAATTTCTCTCTATCTCTGAAGACAAGTACTATCCTCTATCTTCCATCAACATTTGATCAAATTGTTTTCTTTGAATCTTCATGAGCCCATCACTTCTACGCTCGAATCGCAATATTATCAAGTTCATGTCTTTTATTATTGAATAATGTTTATAACCCGACAATATTTGATAAAGAAATATTTAAATTTTAAATTCTCAATAAAATTGATAAATTAAATCCAAAGTCATACTCGATTAATTCTTCCTTTCTACCGATAACCGATTTTCGGTCCGTGATAATCTTCGTGGAGATGAACACATTGGGTTGACATAACACCAAACAATTTTCTTTCTTTATTTCAGTAACTTTTGGAACGTAATTATAAAATTCTATGCTAAAAAAATAATATATTTCAAAATAAATATTAAAATAACAATAATGTATATTTATATATTAATAGGGGTTCTCATAATACTATCAATACGCCTAGGTTGCTAAAAAATGTCGATTCTTTTAACTATCAATCAGCATAATTTTTAATAAATTAACTTTCTTAATTCCGTTTTTAAATGATTAACTTTCAACTTTTATTACTGTTGAATATATGAAAAATTAATAATAAATTTTAAAGAGAAATTGTTTAAATCAGTATAATAAGAATTTATTTACTTCCTACTTTAAAATAAATATAAAAATAAAAAGGAATATATAATGTAAATATTAAGAAAAAAAAAGAAAAAAAATATGTCAGAAATGAAGTATTAAAGAAAAGGAAATTTAGACAAATTAGGCCTTCTTTGGTTTCTATTGATGAGAAGTTGCTTATTGTTGCCACTGCACCTTTATCTCTTGTCTATTTTGAGGTTTACATATTTCGTTCTTGATTACGAAACAACTTTGAAAGTCCATCTTATAGTGGTTGAACACGGTCAAACATTCTTTCAAAATGATTATATTATCGCGTTTTTTGAAGATGGAAAATAAATGCGACACTCATATAATAGAGAGCTTCTGATTTATCAAATATTAATGCAAAATATCGAGTATCCATTCATTTGAAATGTTAACAGCTTTAGTTTTTTTCACGCTACCGTCTTACATCGAACTAGTAAATCAAAAAATTTAATTTTTTATATCCATTCTTTATGCAGACAGAACTCTACTTCGCCAACAAAGTTTTTTGAAAATTAAAAAACACATTGAAAACTAATATATTATAATTATAATTTATAATTTATAATTTATAAATAAATATCTTACATTTAATATTGTTAAGAAACTCCGAATTTTCCGTTTTTTCCCATTTTGGGATCTTAAAAAGTTTTTTTGATCAAATTTTTACATAATCATTTATTGTCATCGAGAATGAGTAAATGAGCACAGTTTGAAGAAAATCGATTGAGTAAAAAGCAGTCAAAAACAGGTTTCTAAATTTTATGGATTTATACATACATATATATATATTACAAAACTGACATACATTGAACTTATTAAAAGTAATTAATAAATATAAGTAAATACAGGGTTTCCCCCCACATTTTGGATTTTTTTTCTCATATTTTGGAACCAAATTTTAAATTTATTAAATATGTTTTTTATCAAATTTAATTGTAAATTTTTTATGTGAACTACATTTCGAATTCCTTTACTTGTTATAGTAGTTTTAAGCTCAGGTTCAAAATATCGTGGAACTTGGTCCATATTTAAAATATTTTTGGCCTCAATTTTTTTCGACAAATTTGATCCGAATCCTCCGGTACACATCTAGATGATGTTTGTCACCTTGAAACTAATTTGTTACGATGTTAATTTTTTTCCAGCCAGCCAGTTGATACTTTAAAAGTGTTATATTTATCAGAATTATATATTTTTTATATGAAGCGCCGTAGCCTGAAGATATTTATCTTTTACATGAAGACCTTTCTCATTACTATACTTAATCAATTTAAGAGTTCATTTTCTAATTCTAGGAATCCAGATGTAGTGCTCAAAAAAAACTAACACTAAATAAATTAAAAATTGAAAAAACTTTCAATTTTGATTTTTGTTTAGTTAAACTAAAAGTGTAAAAATCGATGATACAATTTTAAATTTTTGTAAGTGGATTTGTGAATAAAGAAATAAATGTTCATTTTTATTCTCACCTTGTTATGTTTTATCATAAAAAATAACAAAAACAACCTCATGCGAGAGCCACGAGATGGTGCCGCTCAATGGCAACTCGAACCGGTTGGACCAAACCCGGTTCCAACACTCTCCATCCGACGGTGTTCAACGGACTGACATGACCGCACCAGCCGTACCGACGATACAATTCCGCTTTACGCCGTTGAAACGACAAGCCTGTCTTACCGGACACTGAGTCCCGGAACAATTAAGAGGTGCTGGTTGCCGCCACTCGGTTTGGAAGTCGGTAACACACCAGTGTTACAGCCTCCGTCTGGTAGTCGTCACATAATTCGTGTGGCAATGTCTGCAATTGATAATATTTTCATTATTTCCATTTGATTTTAAATCCAGCCTCGAATTATAGATGTTGTTAAATTATATTTTTTTACCTAAAGGTGCAACACCATGATCAGAACTTTCAGTCTTAAAACTCTTTAATGACTTGAATTTTGAAGGTTAAGGAATACGATTTTCCTTTGTCAGTCATATTTGGTATCTAAAACATTAAAAAAATTAATATTGCAAAAATAAATATATTAAAAGCATTAAAAAATTAATAAAAATAAAGTTGAGCGCAACCCTAAAAATCAGATTATTTAGACAAATAAATTTTTATAAACATTTAAATCTGTATTATTTAATGTATTATAAATTACTTAAATTGTAAAATTTTGAAATTTTCAAACACCGTAATTATAAAATTTATTTTTATCAAATACTTAAACCGACGTCTTTGATTTTATACATTATTTCAATAGCCATAAATATTAGTAATAAATTCTTAACAGATTTTTCGATAAATATTTGAGTTTCTCTCAAATATTACGCCCTGAGCACTTCATTCGAATTGTGCGCCCAGTATGTGTACTATTTGAACACAACGCCTAGGCTTTTTTTCGAGGTAAAACGGTAGTTTTATCACGTTTTCATGCATTAATGTAATGATAATTCTAATTGCTATAATAATATTAATAAATGTGAATTAAAATACTGAAATTTTGAATTTTTTACTTTTAGTAAAAATAAATTGGTGATGATCTATGAAAAATTTATTAAATGATACCTGTCTATGTTGTATGGGATTTCTTCTTGGGGATGTTTACATCTTGATTTTTGAACAGTGTCTCTAAAATTTATGTAAAGAAGTTAATTCAATTATTCTTTAGCACATACAATAATTCTGTGGACAAAAAATGTTTTGCATAAAATCTGAATTTTGATTTCAAATCGATTTTCTCCAAATGAATCTACATAAATATCAATTTTATAATTTATATATTTCCAAACAGATACATAAATCTAACAGTTCTAAATGTTGAAAACAAATTAAATCAAAATATTATCTTGATGTAATAATCCTGTACTTCATTTACCTCTCCATCTTTTATAAAATTTACTTTATTGCTTACAGTCATTAGGATTAAAAAAGGTAAATTGATGTTTTGGTCGTCTCAATGTCAATACCACTTAAGTTCGACAAAAATATTTTGACATTTTTTCATTAATGGAATCTATATTACGAAGTGCACCTTCTAGCAATCGAGAGTTATTTGAAAAAATATGTTACCGTCGAAAAAGGCGGTAAAACAATACCTCGTATCTCAGATCCTATAAACCCAAGTTTAATACTTTCTGAGTTCTATTGCGATGAATAGTGTCGCAGTGCTAACTGTTGCTCAGGTAAGTTTGCATGAATCTTTAATTGATTTTTTCTTAATTATTTAATAGATTAATTAATTGAATATTAAAAGTCGTGCTCAATTTTGATCTTACCTATCCGGAATCCGAAGAAATCCTTAATCATGATTGCCATAATGATAAAGATAATGGGGATTATCCGGAAGTAAAGGATGATGAAAATAGTGACGAGACCTGAAGATCGTTCTCAGATCCTCCTACTGCAAACCCTCATTCTCAAAACTATTGTGATAATTAAAAAAGTTTTAAAAACCACGTTTTCATTAATTTGAATTTATTAGAGCATTTTTGAGATGCAGAGATGCTAAAATCTCAAAATGTCAGGCAGAAGAAGCCTACATAAAAAATTTCAGAACGATCATATGAGTGGAAGTGGTCTAAAAAAGCGTGTGAAGTGAAACATCACAAACAAACAGAAAGACAGACAGAACCCAAAGCAAGTTAAGTAAAACGTGGTAAAAAGTGAAATCAATCCTATTTAAAAAAAACGACTAAAAGTAAGTGTACATGAAATGTTAACACCAGAAAAATGAATCAAGAAAAAAATAAGGAAAGGGTAGGCTTATTTTGGGCATCGAAGACCAGCAAGTCAGACTAACAATTACCCTGATATTGAAAGAGAAAAAAGAACGCTAGGACCACAATGCTCTTCTGCTTTTTGTAGCAAAGGTAAAAAAGAAAATTTAACCAAATTAAAGAATAAATATGTCAAGATATTTTTTCAACATTTTGGAAAAAATGTACTTGGCATCAAAAGAAAACTTTAGTGAAGAATATGGTAAGCAGGGCAATGCTTAAAGAACGTAGAAATCAAAATAATCAAG
>MQRK01252998.1:0-13075 GCA_001938485.1 Girardia tigrina | reverse complement strand
TTCCTTTCTCTTCATTGCAACACGAGATTAGGTGTACTTAGTCTTCAAATGCTAATCATCCTATTATTTACCAACTGTTCTGATAGAGTATACAGTAGTGCTCTTCGAAATGAATATACCAAAATCCTTAAAGTGCGCAAAGAGAACGATAAAAGGAAGGGAAAATCTTGTTGAGAATGTTAAGAAAAATCGAACTTTTAAAGTCCTTGGTTATATTGATTGATTTCATCAAGAGTATTTTGCTTTATATTTAAATATTTTCTTAACTTACGAAGCAGATTCCAAATTATAGTTAATAAAGATCGAAAATTCCCATTTATATATATGAAAAAAGATCGCAAGGAATTTACAATTTGAGTCTCTGATCCTATAGGTTTTCAAATATAAAAATAATGTCATCTATAAAATCTTTTATAATTTGATATATTAATTATTTTTGTTTATTATAAAAAGTATATTTATTGTATATAAATTTAGTTTTCAGTAAAATTAACACTTACTTCGAATTTTACTTTATTTTTCCAACAAATGTAAATAATATTTTCTATTAAATCTCTCCTAAATATTGCTTTAAAAGAGTTTTTTTAACTTATACACGAATTAAGTTTTGCTATTAAGAAATTTTTGTTTCCTTTCGAATCATCTTTAATAAAAAATTATTATCTTATTATCTTTTTTCTGTGAAAGGATAAAGAAAGGATTTTTTAATATTTTATTATTCTTTTTTCTTTCTTCTCTAATCGAATTTTATTATAAGAAATTTTGATCTTTTTAAAAATTTGTATTTTAACAATTTTTTTAAAATTTTTGCGGAAATTTTATAAAGAAATAATCAATAAATAATATTGAATAAATTTATTTTTTATTTAAATTGATAGAGCAATCTTAGGCATAATTCATTTACCGCCTTAATTTACATTTTTTTTAAAAATTATATTAATCTCTTCGATCCAAAAAACTTTGATTTATTTCATAATATATCCGTATTCATATTTCAACTTTAATATTTAATATATACTGTAATTATTCTGAAAAAAAGTCGTTTAAAATATCAAACGTACCAGTAACACATTTAACTCTTAAAATGTATCAAAAATGATAAATCATCCAAGTAAATTAGTTTTCTAATATTATACGAACATAAAATATGATATTACTCAATAATAATATATATAATAAATACATATTGTTCGATGTAGTCTTAAGGTTGTCCTAGAGACTGACAGATAGTAGCTGAGTAATGGTGCTGTTGCAGCGATTTGCACTGGTTTAAAGTTAAAAAAGACAATAAAAAATTGTCAAATTCCATAATAATTAGCTCAAGATTAACTCCGTTAAATTTACAATAAAAATTTGTTTTCGCTACAAATATATTTCTTTGAAAATATTCGATGAAGTAATTTTCGTCTCAAACAATTTGATAAAATAAATTTGGTCTAAAAAATTCCGAAAAAAATTATCAACTCGTTTTAATTTTTGAACAAAAATCGTCATTTGAGAAATATTGATTTAAAATCACTCCATCATTGACGAAGCTCGCTCTGATTGGTTGACCAATCAGAACGAGTAAAAACGATTGAACAATTTATGAATTGGAAATTTTCTCAAACACTTCTTTGTTCTGGTTTTGAATTGCAACAGTGATATATATTTAAATAATAATATCTTTTTATTTAATTTAATTTTACATTTTTTTCTTTTAATTAATTTTTAAAATATTATTAAATAGATACTTATCTATGCCTAAAAAGGCAAAAAACAATTAAGCGATATGGTTATTCAATAGTTATAAAAATCAATTTGGAAATGAAAATTGTGAATCTGAAAAGGAGAAAAAGACGAGAAACATTTGATTTATAAATGAAATAGAAAAATGTCAATAGAAATTTATTTAAAATTTCGAAAAACGTATAACTTATTGAGATGAAGACCCAGATTTTCAGATTCGCACGTAATAGGGAGGCCGCTAGAAAAAGAACACCTGTGGAAACCAGGGCCGGTGCAGAGGACGCATTCGGGCCGATGCATGCGGCGAATTTATTTATGTTTCAACCGGGCAATTTTGCTCAACGATAAAAAAAAATAAATATGCAGGTGACTAAATTCCGTCACATGGTGTACGACTTTAACTACTGCTTCCTTATTACTTCTTAACTAGCATATTTAATAAAAGTTTGTAAACTAAAAGTATGAAACATTCATTGACTGAATTTAATATACTCTTTTTATATTTTGTATTGGAACGAGTTCCGTAGAGACCCTTTCGCCATCGTTTCATTTTTGGGATACATATTTATATGGATTTAATTACATTGGAAGTAATTATTCTTTATTAATTTTTAAAGTTATCCCTTTCAAGTCAAAATATAATTACAACTAAGACTAAACTTATTCATTTTCTGTTTGTTTGTAAACCTCTAATTATTTAGAAGTTAAACACTTTTATTGACCCTTTCATAATAAATAAATAAAAAAATCATTGTCAAAATAATTTTTTGATAAAAGCATTTTTCACAGATTTTTATTTAAATAAAAAAAATAATTAATTTGAAAATATTTTCGTATAAGAAAACAGTTTATCATAAATAAATCATTAATAGTTCTAATTATTTCGTTTATAAATATTACGAAAATTTTATAATTTTTTTGTTTGTTTTCTTGAAAAACAAATAATTTTCATATAAAATGGGAGATTTGTTTCTGTAATAAAAGCTTTGCTAATGACCAGACAAAAGGTAATGCATTTGCACTGCTTTAGGGTCACATCAATTTGAAGGAAAAAGAGATTATAGAAATCAGATTAATCTCTTTATAGAACTTAAATTTGCTAATATTTGTTGTTTATAGGAATAAATATAAATAAAAACAATTAAATACTAAAATATAAAACAATTTTTAACTTTATACTGTTCTAAGGATAAACAATTAATTATAAAAACACTAAACATTATGCATTAGGTGTTCGACTTTAACATTTGTATGAAGAATTACAGTAAATTTAAATAGTTTTATTTTGACAATGACTTCTAATTATTTGCTCAGTTTTTTTTTGTTTGATTGCTTCATATCTTGACTATTGAATACATCAATAAAAGTTAATCAAAATTATAAATAACTTAATACATTTATAGATTTCAAAAAACCTTGTGTATAAACACAACATAGTAAAACATATTACGAAAATTATTAAGAGCCTTTACGAAGAAGCAACGACAAAAGTGTTGACAAAAGAGCAATTTAGAGATTGGTTTAAATCATGAATCGGAGTCAGAAAAAGTTGCATTCTTTCACCAATACTGTTCAACCTTTTCCTTGTGAGAATTGTTATGGAAGCAATAGACGATCTAGACGACGTTGGAATAAGCTGCGGAAGAACAAGAATAACCA
This sequence comes from Girardia tigrina, assembly GCA_001938485.1. Lineage (NCBI taxonomy): Eukaryota > Metazoa > Platyhelminthes > Tricladida > Dugesiidae > Girardia > Girardia tigrina. Next base: position 9,688 of record MQRK01252998.1, on the reverse strand, counting down.
ACCTACAATTTGCTGACGACATAGACCTAATTGGTAAAAATGAGGCAGATATTCAGGAACCTATAAATAGATAACACAAAACATCGAAGAAATTTGGAATGGAAAGCAACAGACAAAAAAGCAAAATAATAGTTTCAATAAACCATTACAAGGAGTTTAAAGTGGAGATCGACATTGAAGGGGAGAAGAAGTTAAAAGTTTCAAATACTTAGGCTCTATCTGTTTGAGAATATAAAAGGTAAAAAAATATTTTAAAGTTTGAGAAAGTTTTAGTTTTTTGTGAATGTGAATTGTAAAATTGAAAAAATGAAAATTAATTGAATTAAAAGTTTGAGTTTAGAAAATTTGTATTTTTGTTGATTTAGTTTTTTTGTAAGTAAAGAAAATGTAATTTAATTAAAAAAATTTTAAGTTTAGAAAATTTATGTATTAGTTAAATTCATGCTTGTTAGAAAAAAACTGTTATTAATATTATAATTATGTAAAAATTGTAAAATTTTATGCATTGTTTAAATACATCAATGGTAGGAGATATTTTGATAATAATAAAAAAATTTACTAAGAGATATCGATTTTTTCATTGAATTGCTTTCAAGCATAATTCATTAACTGAAAATTAATGTCTAATTTAAAAGAACAGTTAACTTTGCAATTTGACTATAATTTTAATGTGGATTATTTTATGAAGATATTCAAAGATAATCATGTAAGAATTCCCGATCAGAGATTGCGTATCAAAGAAATTGACGAAATTTCAGTACCTATTAAAAATTGTGAAGACATTCATGATCAGTGGAATGAATTAATGAGAACATTCCAAAATTGTGGAAAATCATCAACTGACAGATATTTATTTCTTGGGGATTATGTTGACTGCGGTTCTTATTCATTGAAAACAGTATGTGTGTTGTTTACTTACAAAATTAAATATCTATGTATAATATAGTAGGGGAAAAATGGGCACTCTTCCTCCCGCGGGGGTGGTGGAGGCCGTTGCCATGGCAACGGTCGCGATTACCATAGCAACGGTCGCGATCACCCTAGCAACGGTCACGGTTACCATAGCAACGGTTCCGGTTCACTTGGAAACGCTTCTGATTGGTTCCTGGTTCCCCAGCAACGGTCGCGATTACCCAAAAACACTTCTGATTGGTCCTTGGTACCCTAGCAACGGTCGTGATCACCATATCAACGGTTTCGGTTACCATAGCAACGGTTCAGGTTCACTTGGTGACGATAACCAAGGTCATGGTTACCATAGCATGTAAGATTTTTAGTTATCTCATTTTTAAAAAAAGTGTAATTTTTAAACGTTATTCTAAAGCTGTAATAAAATTATAGGCAAATATATCTAGTATTTAACAATCTTTGTAATTTTAAAATTTGTAAAATTAATAATTATAAAAAAGGTTGTTAGCGCTTTTGGGTTAACTTACACATTTTAATCGTTCGAAAATGAAAATGATTAAACACAAAACACGGTCAAACATAACAAACGCTAACATCCACGTAAAATTACGATATTCAAATACCAAAATAGAAATCGATTTGCAAGAGCTAAGTGACAGAATGCAGAAACGAATATCACACTAATAAAATAAATATGTTTTAATGATTATTGATAAAATGAAATCCGGATGATAAAATTTTATTGAAAACAAAACTAATCTATTTAAAAATATATTTAGAGACAATATATTTCGAGGGATCAACCGTCATCTTCAGATCACTAATTAATATTCAATTAACCTGTATATAATCAAGAAAATGATGATTATGTAATCGATTGCATGAAAACATGCTAATCAAAAATTCTCAATAAGCTGCTTGAGACTGCCGATTAAACATTGATTTTTGGGTAACGTGGACTAATTAACAATGCTTCACACGATATTAAAATGTAAATGTGATGTAAATATTGATAATTTAAAAATTCTGTGTAAGCATTTTGACAGTTATTGGGAGAGTGTCGTGTGAAGCATGGTTAATTAGGTCACGTTGCCCTAAAATTATTATTATTAATTAGTAACCTGAAGATGTCGGTTGATACGTCGAAATATATTATCTCTAAATATATTTTTAAATGGATGAATTTTGTTTTCAATGTTTTAAAGAATTCATTTTTTATTTTATTTCTATTTTTACATTTCTTTACAATGTGCGTTTATTATCATTATTATTATATTATCTATGTTAATGTTTAGGAATATTAGTAAACACAATAATAATAAATCATTATGTTTCATTTCTAACTCCAAAAAATATACATAGTGGGTTAAAATCTTAAATGAAAGTTTAATTTTTACTGTTGCGTGCGGAGTTATGATAGCTTTCTAAAGTGGCCCGTGAGATCATTTAAATTGGCCACTGCTGCTCAGAAGGAATATGAATCTTAAAAAATGAAACAATTTTTCTATTCACTTTTTTTGCAAACTACATCAAAATTATGTTGATAGAATTTATAAATATTAAAAATAAATTTTCGTCAAAATAAACTTTTCAGTTTAATGTTCTTTCCAAAATTTAAGTATTAAAACTTATTTAAAATTATTAAAATTTTCGTTTAAAAATAAATAATTAAAACATAAATACAGATAGATATCATTGATTTATTAACTAAAAAATATTGAATAATAATATTTATTTGAACGAGATAATTTAATCTTAAATTTAGGTTTTATTTTTAATTAATTTTTATTATTCTTCCGATGAACAAATTTTTTATTGGTTATATTCCAAAATCATTTTGAAAATTTTTGTGTAATATACGTTCAGGAAAAACTATTATAATTGAAAAAAAAAAGAAAATAAATAATTAATATATACTACACAATTCGTTACATAATTCAAATTAATATACGTTTTGCCTCAATAAGTACTCGGCGTGACAAAAAAAGAATTACAAAAGAATCTTTTTTTATAAAAAAAACAAGCTTTAGGAATATAGGTATCATTTTTCAATATAATGTCCATTTTGATCCACACACTTCCGCCGACGAATGATCAACTCAGAAAACGCCTTTTTTATACCTTCTGATTGTCGTGCAACCTTCAAAAAGTCTTTGCATCCAAGCTGGATGCCTTGAAAATGCTTTTTATGTATCTGAAGAAGTAAAATTCGCTCGGGGCCAAATCTGGGCTGATCCACAAGCAGCAGTTCAGTATTTATGGACCGAGAAATGTCTGCTGTTTGCATTGACACAATATTGTGGAGAAACCATTTTAGCGTATTATTCTGCTTCCGTCTATTATTTATGGTGGTTGTCACAAGTTGGCTGTAATATACATAGTTGATTTTGATACCTTTATCCACAAAATTAATGAGAATAACACATTTATGATGCCAGAAAACGAACAGCGTCATCGCTCATCCATAACCTGTCCACGTTCGCATTTTCAAAGATGGTTTCTCTCCAAGCAATTTCCACTCTGCCGACTCACGCTTTGTTTCGGACAACTACAAATCTGAAGGTGCGCCAAAATCGCAAAATGATCAGTTTTAATTTTGTTTGTTTTTATTATATATTAAAGTTGAAAAGTTATAAATTCAAAATTTTGTTAATTTTTGGTTATTATTTTATGCGCAATATGGTAACAACAATTTAAGTGATTTTGTATTATTTATTAATTATCTATAATCTATTTGGCAACCTATTTGGCTAATCTATAATTTCATTGCAAGGCTTATGCATCAATGCTGCGTCATAGAGCATGTGAATACGACGTTCGTATTCAATTTAAATCTTTTAAGGCATGATTTGTAGTAGTGAATCTTTTTCGCGCTAAGGGCGCCAGATTTGAACTTCGCACAGTGTGCAATTTTTCCTTACTACGGCTCTGCGTGTGTGTTTTAATTGTGTGAGAAAAGTATGTTTGTTTTTTGTGAATTGTTCAATAGGACATTGTAGAAAAATAAAACGAATGTGATTTGATGTGTATATGTGTTGTTGATTGAGATCAAAAAGGGGAATTTGTCAGTTGTAATGGTTAAAAAATTGTGTAAAAAAAGAATGTGTACAATTATAATTTGTGTTCGGAAAAATAAAGTTTTTCCAATTCAATTTTCAATTTATGTCTGTTCGGTTTCTTTTCGATCTCAATGTTCAAATAAATAAATAAATAAATTTGAATAAAAAATTGAAGTTTAATCAAATCTGTTTTCTAAAAATATGAACGAAATCATTAATGACAATTGACGTGATCCTTTAAATAATATTTTATCGAATAAAAAACATGGTTCGAAAAGAATGGAAGTGATTCTTTCCAAGTATTGAGATGTCGGCAGGTTGTGCGGTTGGCGAGTTGAATCGCTTGACAAAATGTTTATAATGATCGAAAATTTATGCGATAAACTAATTTTAAAAACAGATATATATTGTTTGATGCCGATAAAATATTTAATGGAGCTCACATTTCACTTTCAAACTTTTGTAAAAAGTGTTTTCTAATGCCGATTCGATCGGCGCTGAATTATTTGCTCTCATTATTGGAAACATTCGTCAATGGGTCGTTTTACCACTCTATTGATTATATTAATGAATTTAAATCAGAATTAATTAAAAGTAAAGCTGAGGTTCTTTCTAGTTCTCGGTCTAATTCAGTAGTGGAGGCATGGTTTCCGCAACAACTGGAATTTACATCTAAATCAATTTATTTTTTCACTCAAAAATCTAAAATGTACTATTATATTTTTTACCTTTTGTCTGTACTTATTGAAATTCACAATTAAGGTAGTAAAATTAATGAAAAATTTGCCTGAAGATGGTTAAAAATATAATGCAAAAAAAGAAAATTTTATTTTAATATATTTTTTAACCAAAATGGATTTTTGATTATTTCAAAGTTTTTCCATTGTTCTTTCTGTACCTAATAAGTAAATAATTATTTAAAATATCTTTCTTCAATATAATTATTGTCAGAAATAATTAGAAAAAAACATTTTTATAATTAATTTAAAAAATTTTCCGGTCTCACAATAATAAAAATGTGTTCTTTTAATTTTATTTTTAATTATTTTTATTTAAAAAAACAACAGTTAATATCTGTCAAGTATTTACATTTAATTAAAATATTTATATTATCAGCAAAAGAAATTTCTTTGGTAAATAAAACTAAATAAAGAAAATTTTATTTTTTTTAATCTTAATGATAATATTTTGTTTTATTGAATGGAAATAAGAAAATCAGAAATGTTTTCATGATAATTAAATTTTTTAATTAATTAATTCCAGTTATTTTTAAACATAAAATTATTTGAAAAAAATTCAAATTTTATTAAATTGACTTTTCTTAAATAAAATTAAACTTACTAAAATTGTTATTATAAATGACAATGAGATTGTGATACAAATTAATACAGAATAATATGGTATATTTTAATAATATCATTAATTTATAAAAATAAAAATGTCAAAAGGAAAGTAATAATATTATTAGATTGTCTAATGAACACTTCAATGAAAATTAATTAAAATTATTAATTACTTGTTTTAATAATCAGTATTTTAAAAAGGTAAGAGAAGAAACTCGAACTATTAGGAAGTATGAGTTCCTACTTGGGACCTCTACAAACTATGCGGAACATAAATAGTGCATTTGTATACAACGCAGCAGACAGTCTCAAATTACTTCATGAAATTCGTAAAACGTAATTTAAACATCAATAATGAGTCTCGGGATTACCAAAGGTCTTTAGTGGTCTGCAGTAGGTGTAATCCATTAGGACTTTCTAAAACCTGGTTCGCCGACAACAGTAGATGTTTACTGAAAGTAATAGGAAGACATTTTTTGCGGAAACTCAGAGAAAAAAGCCACGTTTGGTGAACAGGTCGACTCCAATGTTGTTCTATAACAATGCAAACCACATAATTCACTCAAGGCCGTGACAAAACTACAAGAACTGGATTTGAAACTTTTGCATCAACCTCAATACTCAACAGATCTTTCCCCAACTGAATAATATTTCCTTCTCAATTCGAACAACTTTTTGATAGGAAAAATAATCGATTCAGAATTCGTCGTATCAATAGTCTTCCATGAATTAATAAACACTTTTATTTATAGATTGATTCAAATTTAATTATTTTGATTCTATGTGTGAGGAATATGCGGTGTGTAATTGTTTTTTGTAGTGTTTGCATGTTTAAATGTTGTGTGTGTTGATTTTGGATTGTGCATCTCCTAATCAGATGGAAGATCAATATTTTAATTCTTATAATCTGAAACTAATTTATTTAAATTTAGATTTAATATTTAAATTTTTAATTTTTATTATTGAAACTTTTAAATAATTTTATTTTTGTAAATTTTTAAATAATTAAAATCAAATTAATGTTTAAAAATGACTATAAAAAATATTTTATTTAAACCAATAAAATTTAAATTAAATATTTATTTAAATATAATAATTTTCTCAAGTATAGTTCAGATTATAATGAGAGATATTGAAAATTGATTGATGGATCTAAGTGAAAGCATTACTGTTGATCACCATAAAGATGATAAGAAATGTGAATGTAATAAATGTTCTGTCAAATTTGTGAGTTCTCTTAACACTATGATCGCTTAGTAATCTATCAATTGTTTTTTTAACTAAAATTTTTAATAAAGGAAAGGGAAAAAGCGATTTCCATAAATTTTCTTCTTGAATGAAAAGATGCTTGTCTATAACTGATTCTCTTTTCTTGTTAGAATTTTTATAAAAGTGGATAATTGCGAAATAAATCCCTGGACATTTTGAACTTTTTTTAAATTGAGTTGATAATTATGTCGAATGCGATCGACAGATCATCTAAACTATCTTCTTCTTATATACACTGTATAAAATCACTATAATGTTGAGACACAATTTCAATCATTCTCGGCAATCATATACATAATCATACAACATCTCCTCAGTGGTGAGTCATCACTAACATCAAATACTTTAGTTTCAAACAATCCATAGAAATGAAAGTTGAAAGAAAAAAAGTGTAAGAAATAAAGGAATGTTATAAATATTGGGGAGGACAGTAGTATAATAATAAAAATAAGTATATTTCAAAGTATAACATTTTTTATTTATCCTTCTTTTTGTGATTATTTAAGTATTAAGTTATTAGGAAAGTAATTTCGTTTTATTCTTAACAGAGGTTCAAATTTTCTCTTTCCGTGAAAACTTCACAAGTGGATAATTTTTACATATTTTGACCGTACATATAGTAAGGCTTGTTAGTTAACAATTTTGTTTGATTCTTTGCAATAATTTTGTTTGGTGTATATGAAAAATTGAAGGCAGTATTTTCAGCAGATTTTACTCTAAGGTAAACATGCAGTTCAAACAAAGTCAAAATTATGTGATTTGTTTGGATAAAATGTATTGGCCGAACAAGAATGCCAGCATTGGTTTACAAAATTTCATTCTGAACATTTTGCTGTTAAGTAAGCACTCGTTCTGGAAGGTTCGTTAAAACCGATAAAGTAAAAATAAAGGTATGGGTAGATTCAAATGACTGAAGAACAACGAGTTGGATTTATGTAAAGTTAAATGTGCCTGATTATGTCGTCCGTCATCACGTAAAATATCTTGGCAATTATTCAAAATTTGACATAATGATTCCAAATGTTCTTACAGAAATAGATTTGTTTCGTCGCATTAACGGCTGATATTGGTTTCTTCAACATCAAGGAACGACCAATTTTAAAGTCTGTCATAAGTAATAAGATGAACCAGTAAATACCACTTCGAAGTCTGCTATTAACCAAAATAAAGATTATGCTACTTATTTGGTGGAATTTCAAGAAGATTGTTCAATTACCGATTTTTTCCTGCCTGTTTGATTCACTTTTTGGAAGCCTTGAACCAAGTTACCGTTTTAACTAGGCGCTGTAAAAAAATGAGAATTTTTTTAGACACTTGGAAAATAAAATTGTGTAAAAATAATTGATTCGATGTATTTGAATTCAGAAAATATTTGGATTATTAATCTGTAACAGACGAAGACAGTTTTTTATTTTGAATAATATTTTCTGTCTTTAATTAATACTTTATCATGTTCTTTTGAATTTTGAAAGAAACTGTTCATTATTTTTATGGTGCTTGAAAAGGTAAATATATATGAAAATGTGTATTTTTAATAAAAGTTTTGCAATAACTATTTTAATCATTATCAGATATACTTTAATTTGAGCAATGAGTGTAGCACAAGATTTGATCAATTTCAAATATTATATTTTCAAACGTAAATTGATGTTCACAGACTTTTCACAAAACTTTCATAGAAATGATCTATAAAAGCAAATTTGGCTGTTTGAGATTGCCAGAAAATTGGAAATTCATTTATATGTGATTCCGTCCTATGCAAATAATTTACTGCGGCGACCGGTAGTGAAAATTGAGTTTAATAAAATCAATATTGGTTTTGGTAGGACAGTAAAATTTCGAATTTTGAAATTTGTTCGACGAATCAAAGCTTAAGGCCTGGTTTTATACGGTGGTCATGGGCTGCTGTCATCTCTGGGAATGAAATCGGAAACAAATGGGGCAAGGTTTTGTCTTTTGCATAGTTAACCAGTAGAGGGTACGCATGATGGCATAGGGCGTATTACCGAGATTTGTTTGAACAAAAATGAAGAAAAAATAGTTTATTAAATTTAGTGTTATAAAGTTAAGTTTTGAAAGAATTTGAGAAAGACCTTGTTAAAAAAGAATATTATTTAATTACTTTTTTTGCTTTATAAATGTTATAAAATGTTTGACTATGAAAAATTAAACAAAATATTCTTGCTACTCTGTTTTGTCTCTTAATTTTGTAAGACAGTTACTTAGACTATTCACTTTCACACAGGAAGGAAGTATATTTAATATTTCCAATTGTTCTAAATGATATTTAAACGATTAAAATTAGTAAAAAAAACAATGAAAAACATTTTGAATTTTAGAAAAAAAATGAATACTAAATAGTTTATGAGAAAACTTTATATTTAATAACGTTTTAATTTAATAATTCAATTTTTATAATTATAAATATTTATTTAATTTTTAGTAAAATATTGAATAAAAAAATACTAATAAAGCTTTAATAAAATAATGCTTTTTTGATATTCGAAATTCGATGTAACATTTAATGCAAAATAATAGTTTAGTTCAGTCTCTGGGTTGTCTTAGAGACTGACCCAGGGCAGGATCTAGACTTGATTCTAGGGGGAACGATTCCGAATTAAACAAGAAAATAGAAAATGAGAAAAAAGCATAATTGTACTATGATTTACTTGTTATTACAATTAAGAAAATCACATTCTACTTCAACTAATAGTAATATTTTATATTTTTTTAAATTTTATTTTTAAATATTTTATAAAACAAATACTTCATTTTTATTTGTAATTTATAAGTGATTATGAGAAACGGAACAAATAATTAAAAAATGTATATATGCGTCATGATGCGGTTATTATTTAAGTTGATACAGACCTACTACTATGATTCTAACAAATTATTTATTGAATAAAGATTTATCAAAAAAATATACAAATGTTAAAAAATTTTAAGACTTACAATAACAGTTTATTTAAAATACAAATTATAGAATGCAATTACACAATTAGATTTCAAATAAGCTTGAAAAAAGATGGAAATTTCTTTATTATAAACAAATAAACGCCATTTAAAAATATATTTTAGGATAATATATTTCGACGGTTTAATCGT
>MQRK01252995.1:0-11476 GCA_001938485.1 Girardia tigrina | reverse complement strand
CGTAAGAGTAGCTTCTGCCATGTCTACCAGCAAAAATAAAATTATGTAATTATAACACACAAAAAGATATGGTGTCTATATTACGTGTTCTCAAATAGCTGCCGCACCCTGTATTAACACTTATGTTTCTACATAGTTGAGAAATGTTAACAACAAAAGTAACAATTAGAAAATTATTGATAAAAAAACTGAAAATACATTTATGAAACTTATTTCATCATTTTATTTGCATAAAATATATTAATCCGAAGTGTCATTACTTTCCTTACTTGCGGAATTGCTTCAGAAAGGCGATTTCATATAAAATTTACACATCTGACATTTTGATCTACGTATTTTCTTCGTATCTTTATTGTATAAATAGCACCTTGTAGTGCAATTTATTATGTCTTTTATGCTTAAGACGATGCAGATGATGATTTTTTCCGATGACAACCTTGATATCAGGAATAAGATGATAAAAAACTATCGGTAGCAATCCGTCTTCTTTTTCTTTCTATTTTGAGTTAATCTATTATGCACTACATAGCATTCATTGCCTTATTCCATATCTATTCGGCTTAGAAGGGATGTGTCATAAATCCACATCTACCTCTAAATCCAATCAGCTATAGATCAACGGCCAGATTCCTGCCGGCTATATAGCCTTTTTGAAGGCATTTATGAGTTTATCAAACACGGCGAATAGCAGCAAGTTTGCATCCTTTCCTCTTTCTTCTTGTGGCAGAATTGTCAAACCCAAACGCCGGTATTAATTGAGTAATTCGATTTATAGGTATTTGTAGTGACCACTTTTAATTAAATAAAAAAATCTAACAACAAATCTTTATTATCATAAAAAGACAAATATTATTATTTACATCAAAAATCACATATCTTAATTATCTATAAAAAATTAATGTTAATAATAAATAACACTGAAATAACCATTTTTTCTCTTTTATATTCGTTATTTAATATTTTAACGAAAAAAAAACATTACGTACGATACCTTCAAGCGCTATCGTCATTATTTAACGCAAATTGTCGACAACAAGCCGCCAACCTTTGTCGCTTTATTGTCGGTCGATTTCTGCCACTCAATTGATCAATATCAAATCGTGGCGCCCGCACCGTTCCGATTGGCCGAATACGGAGGCCGCACCTCCGCACTCGAAGGCCGCGCTGGATTAATCAATCACTTGATTAAATCCCAACAATCGACGCTCAAATCGACCGTCAATTTGGTAAGAGCGGTGAATCGTCGAGCTTCACCCACTCCAGAGGTATACCACATACCAGAACGTATTTAGTAAATTTTCTTATTTCCTGTGTCTGTGGAATAACAGAAATACCACAAATCATTACATTGGCTAGCTATAGATGAGTTGTATGTGAAACATAATGTTCTATTTCCTGTCCACAAAATTCTTCTTCCAATGCATATTAAACTGAGACTAATAAAACAGTTCTTCACAGCATATATCATAACGGTAAATGTTTCAATGCGATAATGTCAATGTTTCCCTAACTTTCTGATGCCAAAGTGGAGATCGATGTATTTATGGGTCAACAAGGTGAAGAAAATTAGTGCATAAGAAAATCTACCAGGAAAAATAACTAGGAGAGAAAGAAGAGTATGCATTTATGATAGTGTGAGTAACATGGGAATATGTTCCACCAGGATATGCAGTTGATTGAGAAACGTTATCAGGAACGATTGGATAAAGCCATGATGGGAGACTACATGTGGAACCTGGGGAAAGAATATAAGACAAGTCATAAAAAGGAATTCACTACACAATTTTGAAATGTAAGACGTATCCTAAAATAACATCTGACGGAATACGACAATTGAAAATTAAGTCTCGGAAAAATGACACTTCCGATTTTTATTGAATAATTATTATTAATTATGCACAAGAATATATTACAATACAAAATATTTTGTATGTAGAAACAATTTGAATAGTTCTTTCAGTGTTCATAAATGTGCTGCTGTAATTGCATATTGTGTAAACCGGTTATCAAAAACCGTCATTCTTGTTTCATTCTGAAAACTGAAAATTCGAAAACAACTGTCAGGATACCGATGAATCATCTGGAAAATGACTTGTGTACCACTAGCGGTTCATGTGCCTACGGTTAGGAACAACTATTCTAGAATATTAGAAGAAACAATATTTTTTGATAAAAAATTTTAATTATGCTAAAACCGTTAATTGTATTAAAACCGCTAAGGTATTGTATTTCCAAAAAATATTATATTCATTTTCTTTTAGTTTATGCCAAAAAGAAATGATTTCTTCGAATTTTAAATTAATTTTTGTTTTGTGAATTATTATGACGGGTATTATAGTATTTAACCAGGCTTTAATAAATGTATATATTTTATGCTTTGACATTCCCTCAAGTATTTCTGAAAATTTTCAGGGCAAAAATTTTCTTTTATTTTTGTCAAGCAAAACCTTTATTATCTACTCATTTTACTTCATTATTAATATGTGCTTTACTATTATTTACTTATGACATCACGGAACTTAAATAAATATCGTTAATGAACCCGATCTGTAAGTTATTCTTCTTATAAGTATTTAGATTTTTTTAACCCATTCATACTCAAATATTTATATATGTAACAATATTTGGATTCATTTGATCGACAACTCCCATTGGTTGAAATAATTTACATCTTGATCGAACTTAAGCAGAATTAATTAAAGAAATATGTTTTTAAAAATAAATTAAATAAAGTAATTAATTAGAAATTTTAGTTAAGTTAAAAATTTAAGAAAAATCAAAATTTAAATTTCTAGTGTAAATACTTCCAAGAAAACAATTTTTTAGTATGAAGAAAAAGAATGTAAATATATATATATATATATATGAATTAATGTTGAAAGTTTGTTTTTGTTTGAAAACTATTGAAAATAAGCGGAATCACCACACAGTTATTTAAATATAAAATTTTACGTTTCCGATTGTGTTGAATTCAAATGAAATTATTCGAAACAGAATTAATGAATTAAGAAGCCGTTGAATCGGATAAGTTTGAATCGATCTCCGAAGAAGTTGATAAAGCGCGAATTATCAATAATAAATCTTATAATAACAAACTACCAATCACTTTTATATCACCAAAAGACTGGCAAAAGCATTTAAACTTTACTAATTCCATTGTAGATGATACGGATAATACGAAATTAATTAATAATTCTCGGGAATATTCCCAGATTTTCACGAATTCATGTTCGTCATCATCAGTACAGAATTCCATTCGCAGAGAAACAAGAATTCGACCGTATGCCAAAGAAAGCGAACGAGAAAAAGTCCTCTTGAGGACTAAAATTATTGATTGGATGCGCAGCGCGAAACCACCCATAAAAATATTATATTTTTAACTGCATGTGGTTGTGTACTAATCGAATCTATAAATACAATTATATATTTTTATTCTTAGGTCACTTACATCTACCATTAATGTTTTAATGCACTGTCAAGTAACTGGGTCGTTAATCACCCAGGGAGCATAAATGAGTTAATATGAATGTTCGATAAAATTCCATACCAAAATCTTTTTCACTTTTACAAGAATATATTTTATTCTTATTTATAATTTAGCATACTAGTAATTGACATTTTTGTAAATACGTAGAGCAAATGGTATCACATTTTAGTACAAATATTTACCTTTTTAGGTTTATGAGTCTTTAATAATTATTATACATTCATTAATAATAGTCATCAATTCATTTTAAATCAGATCTCAAGGAACAAAATAGTCGACCCGTCACTCAAACAGCCAATTAACAATTTGATTCATTCCATTTTAATTTAACAATTAATTAATTTTCTTCTTGGGTTGATGATATTTTGATTAACTATTTTTTTACTTGTTTATTTCGCTCTGCATAATTTTTTTGCGGGTTTTGATTTTATTGCGACCTGATTCTTAAGATGATAGGCGAGATTGATCAGTGTTGATTTGATTGAGGAATAATTGATTATTTGTGTAAGATCGAGTAATAACTCTTGGTTCTGTTGGTTGGTTGACCAGTTGCTTTTATTTTTTATTTATCAGTGTTATTAAATTGAAAAGTAAATGCGATTAATAATGCCTGGGTTGTGCTTTGCCGATTAATTGTTTGTAACTGTCCATCAATTTGTGATATTTTACAAATATACCACATTGTATTTCTTCAAATTTTAATATTATCTGTTTGTTGATAATAGTAAATTATATCACTTTTGAATTATTCTACTAAACCAATTGGTAACCGATACGCTCATAAACATTTGTGGATCTATAAATTAATTTAGTCAATTTAATATAGCTGTAGTGTTCACTAAATCGTATCAGCAGCAGCAACTAAGAGCTTTTTTTTCTTTCAAGGGATATTTAATTTAAGTTTTTGGTTTTTAATTATTAAAAAAATGCCTTAATTGGATTTGCGACCCCTGAAATTTTTGAGCTGAGAAAAATCCAGACATACATTGGAAAATTTTTAATGTTATTAAAAATAAAATTTTGATTTAAAAAAAATTATTATCGAAAACTGTAAAAAAATTATTACCGAAAAACTTTGAATGAATTAATTTTTGTATTGTTTAAATATATTCGAATGATAATCGCGTTCTTTAAATTTGTTTTCTTCGTAATTAAATATTTGAAACCATTCTACTAAAGAGAAGGCTACTGTTTCAAAAAGCGCAATTTTAAAACAAGTCGAGATGGAGAACTCTCAGTTCTCGGAAATGCTTGAAGCGGTCGATAAATTGTTTTCTCACCGAGAAATCACCGAAGACGACATCAAGTCGCTCCAGGAGAGTATTTTCACGAATATCATTCCGCAATTTAACGAAGCGGTTATTTTGACCGATCTTCTCGGAGTTCCGAGAAATAATTTGTTTAATTCGATTAATAACGCTTTTATCAAGAAAATCAAATTGAAATTATCGAACAGTCGGAGTCTGCGGGCGACACGTTTGAGCGGGGCGGACGCGATGATTTACGTGACCGATATCGGTGACTCTGGTCACTTCAATAGCTGTTATCGTTTTATTATACAAAAAAATATTGTTACGTAATCTGTTATATGATGCTACAGGAGACCGAAAAAGAGACCAAAAAAAAGAAAATTCAAGTAAATTTTAGAAAAATTATTAACAATTAGGAAAATTGTAGAAAAATTAGAAAATTCATGTAAATTTTAGAAAACTAGAGTAAATTTTAGAAATATTAAAAAATGATGAGATACCCCATTTTTAAATACAATGTGAGTTTCTAATATAAAGTCTAGTATTCTATTCATGATCTTCAGTTCTGAAACCATTTTTGTGACATTTCTTGGGGAGCGTTCCGCATGAACGTTTCCCATCACGTTGTGGTGGCTGTCAGACATCATCTCGAATCAATTTTTGTCCTTGCTATTCCTTACGGTCAAAACTATTTTTTCTCAATTTTCCCTTAAAAAACATCGCCATTACTGTTCAAATGAAGAATCATATAATGAAACAAATAATTATGTAAATCTCTTTTGTGGTTTCTTTATCGTGCAAAAATTCAATTGTGATAATACTCCTTTATTATTAGATTTTATTTAAAATATTTATTAAATACTGAAATGTCTCAGTAAATATTTCATTTTTCTAAAATGTTTTTCAAAAATTTTGGAAAAAAGTTAAATAATGACTAGGCAACCAAAATGCATAATGTGCATATTTTCTTTTTTTCGGTCAAAAGATGCATATTTTGCATATTTTTATTTTTGTTTAAATAAATATTTTGTTAGTAATACAATGGCAATATTTTTAAAGGTTCATTCGTTTCATTAATTTTTATGATTTATTAGATAATTTCTAAAATGTTTTAACTCCATGAAAGCTATAAAACAGAATGAAAAGTCAAGTAAGAAGCTTACAGAATATATGAACTTGGAACCCAAGTGCTTAACGATCAACGATAGAAGTGAGTTGGTCGGTATACCATGTGGTTCCGTTATTAATGTCACCATAAAATTTTTGGTGGAACAACATTTAAGAAATTCTGGCCACATCAGAAGAAAAGATTCTGCCAACTTATCTCAGTCTTCTCTCAAGTTTATCAAAAAAAAAAGTTAAAGATATTATTTTAGAAGGATTCTCGGATGCTAATATTCAACTTTATAAGTTGAGGAATGATAGTGTTATTAAAATGTTCCAGAAACTCAATATTTCGATACCGTGTGAGTCAACTGTTCGTTTTGGCATAGAAGAAAAGCACAAATAACAAATGGAGCGTATTAAAAATAGATAAAAGGACCATCCTTATAATATTATCGCTGACGAAAGCATGATAAATGGTGATAAATATGGTAATCTTATCGTAGGAAAACTGGGGGATCAGAATGAAGCATTTTTAGTTGATGTAAAAGCCTTGCCAAAATCCGTCACTGTAAAAGTTTTTTCTGAATACATAGATGATGCGATTAGAGATTATGAGTTGAAAAGAGATAATTTTTGTCTATTCGTTACTGATTCTGTTAATTATATGAAGAATTGCGGCGATCGACTGAAAGTAATGTACTCAAATATGAAACACATCACTTGCTTCATACATATTCTCCACAATTGTGTGTTAAAAATTAAGTCCAAATACACTAAAGTCGATGGCCTGATTGCAGCAATTGAAAATGTTAGTCCATAAAAATACAGCCAGAAAGCAAATGTTTTCCTCAATAGGAACAATTCCAGAGCCAATAATCACGAGATTTGGTAATTTGCTAATGGCTGCACTGTTTTATGCTAAAAATTTTGAAGACATTAAGGAGGTAGTAGAAGAGATGATCGCGATGGTGTACTGTTTACGAACGCACAAAGATCAATTGTTGTCGAGAGTTTAAGAGACGAACTTATAGAAATCCATCGAAAATATGGACATCTAGCATTATTGATATACGATATCATTTCAGCAACGTTTTCAATTAATGATGCCAAAGAATTGCATCAGATATTAAGTTCAATGAAGATGATTTGAATTTGAAACAATATATCATGACTAGGGCAACCAAAATGCATATTTTGCATATTTTTTCTGTATAGTTTTGCAAAAATATGCATTTTTCGCTTGAAAATATGTACATAATTTTGGTTGTCCTAATAATGACTCATTTTATAGATTATTCAATTTTAAACAACTTTTTTGAAGTAAAGATATGCCCTAAAATGAACAGTAACAAAGTTATTCAATAAATTATAAGTTTTAAAAATTTTGATTTGTCGATATTTAAATTAATTTCATCGATTAAAACAATCGATCAATTTGTAATTAAATTTTTTGATCCCTAGAATCCATATTGTTTATGCAGAGTGTTTTTTAGTTTTGACAGTGCTAAAGTTTCATCTTTATTCAGCAAAAATGAACCGATATTCTACAGAACAACGATGTTTTATGGTTTTATTTTATCGGGATACGAATTCACCATCAGAAGCGGTTAAATTATTCAAGAAAAAGTTTGGAAATCACCACTATATAGATCCAAAGACAATTAAAAGGTTAGTAAAGTCATTTAAAATGAATTAAACTATTTTTAATCATTATTTTAGAGTATTTGACAAATTTATGACTACTGGTAGCGTAATGGACGATAAAGAATGGATGCAAACGAAGAAAAATACGGTTATTGTCGAAGAAAATGTTAAGAAAGTTGAGGAATTGATCATGCAAAGCCCTTCAACATCGATTAGAATTGCAAGCAAGCAACTGGACATAAGCAAATCATCGGTACAAAGAATTATCAAGAAAGAATTGTCGTTATTTCCTTACAAGATTCAAATCAATCAACCCATAAATCAACTTTCTGGTGAAAGACGTTTGGAATTTGCATATCAAATGTTGACAATGGCAGAAAATAACGATATTGATTTCGAAAAGATTTTGTTTTCAGAGGAAGCGCACTTTCAAATGGAAGGATACTTTAATAAGCAAAATTGTAGAATTTGGGGACCAGAAAATCCACATTATTCCATTATTAAACCCTTGCATCCGAAAAGATTAACTGTCTGGTATGGTATATCTTCAGAAATGATTATTGAACCGGTTATCTTTTTTGAAAATATTAAATCAACGGTTTATTTAAACATTCTTCAAGAACAAGTGGTACCTTATTTGTATGCTTTGGGAAAAATAATCGACTTTTATTTCATGCAAGATGGTGCTAGACCGCATAGAACCTGCGAAGTATTCGATTATCTTTCAGAACATTTCGACGGTCGAATAATTGGATTGGATTCAGAGATATTTACTGGTAAAGGAATATGAGGGCCTCCTTATTCACCTGATTTGAATCCATGCGATTATTTTCTTTGGGGATTCATAAAGGATGGTATTTATAGAACTCCAGTGGTTAATTTGGAAGAATTAAAAAATCGAATTGAAGCCAGTATTCGAGAGATCAATGCTGAAATGTTAGAGTTGTAAACAACTTTGAGCAACGATTAAGAAATGTAATTGTTTCAGATGGATCTTTGAAAATCTTTTATATTAATAAATATTATTTTTTATTGAATAACTTTGTTACTGTTCATTTTAGGGCATATGTTTACTTCAAAAAGTTGTTTAAAATTGAATAATTTATAAAATGAGTCATTATTTAACTTGTTTTTCCAATTTTTTTTTGAAAAACTATTTTACGTAATTTGTTTTATGATTCTAGATTTAAAAAAAAAATTTATTTATTAAATACAATATAAAGACCCTAAACTTCAATTTAACATCAAAATTAGTGAAGGCATACCCTGTGGGATACCCTGTATAAAACTATGTCAGTTGAATATTTTGAAGTTAACTCTGACGACCGGAGTCACATTTACACGACTTCAGATGGACAACAGTTATTAGCTTGTATTAATTTCGTGTGACTTCCCATTCTAAATAATTATCAACGGAATATACTTAATAAAACTATTTACTTCCGTCAGTACCTTTATGCGGTATCACGACAAAATACCGTGAGTAAAAGGGCGTGTGTTGAAAAAACCGCGGACTAAAACGCCGCTGTCCAAAATGTCGAATTTAATAATTAAATTAATATTATTAAAATTATTAAATTTAGTAAAATTTTATTTAATTAATATTATTAAAATAAATATTATTAATTGAAAATTTTTCAAAAAATGGTTTAAATTAACCTATAAATAAGCTGAAAATGTATAGAAGTCGCAAAAAATTTCAATACATATTTATGATGACAAAGTAAATTTTAGAAAATTTAAATGGGGCCAAATCCGTTTTGTATATAGAATATTAATATTTTGTTTTTAAGAAAATATTTTTTAAATAAAAAAATCATAAAAATATTTTATTCTATGTCTTGGAATTATTTTTATAATAATATTGAAAAATATTTTTAATGTTTATTCAATTTATTAATAAGTTTTTTTATAAATTTTAGTATTAATTTATTAAACATTAAAAAAATTAAAAATAAAGACATTGTTTTTCAATATTATTATTAAAATAATTCCAAAACTTAGAATAAAATCATGGCGTTCAGTTTTTAATCAATATTATAATTAGCCATTGTTTTTTACATTCCTTAATTTTAATAATATTAATTTAGTTATTAAATTCAACGTTTTTGACAGTGGCGTTTTGTCGTAGATCCCCTTTATGCAACCCTTGTTATAAATCGTCTATGATGCAGATATAATTATCAGTGACAAGAAGAAGGCTTTTTACAAATAGTGCTGCGACCAAAATGATAATTTCGGATGATTTGGGGATTGTATTGACGGTGCATCAATTGGAAAAATCATGTATTTATGAAGAATTGATATAAGGAAACATTTTCTAATTACTTTCTTATTATTCGAATTGCTATCTGACGAAAAATTTTGTACTGAATTATGATTATTTGAATTCCGTTGAAGTTATCACATAAAAGATTGAAAATTATAGTTATGATCCTAGAATTACTTAAGTCAATGTAAAATGTATCGAGAACTCTGTTCATTTTTATAATACATAACATTTTCAAACTTGTCCGAGTATATGGATTTAACTGTTTTATATTATTTATATTTTGAATAGTGTTTTCTATTTTATATATTATAAAACGGAATTTCTCTCCAAAGCTTTTGAGTCCATAAAAAAAGAAACTTTTCTAAATTTCATTTATAAAAACTTAAATTTGGTTTACTATTTATGAATATATTACGAAGTAATATATTTTTGTACGTGTACTGGTTAAGGTTATTAAGTTTATATTTTATTTGGATTTTATAATATTAATGAAAATTTAATGAAAACGTTTTCTTGAAACATGTTTTTCCATTTATGACATAATTTATCAGTTATATGTTTCAATTAAACATCATTTATGACTTGCGTGAAAGTACTTTCAAACAAGGTTTAGAAGACTAGGCCTTCAGTAATTATTATCAAAGTTAGTGATTAGTAACTTAAATTTAACATTGCATTACTTCCTACTAATTAAAAATTTGATCCAAAATTGAAATACAGTCGAACTCGGCTATATCGAAGGTAATTTTGTCACTAAAAAGTTCAGAAAAGATAAAAAGTGTATAGAGTCAAACTCATCTATCTCGAATTTTTTTCCGCCTTATACGATTCGAGATAACCGAGTTTGACTGTATTTCTACGTAATTTAAAATTTGCTTTGATTCTAATACGAAGCTGGCGATTTTCCTCTCCTACATTCATGGATTGAACTTGACATTGAAATAGTAAGCTAACTTTACTTACATAACCAAATGTGATTTAGATTAGATCGATAAATAAATGATTTTATTGGCTGCAAAAATATTTCAATCGTAACACCGACTGAATATGTGTATTTCAAACTCATTAAAAACATTTGCTCCTTGAAAGTATGGAAAATTGAAGTTTTAATTTTGTTATATTATCCCTTTCTTCAATAATAAATTTTAAAGAAATTGACTCTACCACAGGAGTAAGCGATCATATTCTCTTAGACCGACATCTAAAACTTTATTTATGTCGGGAGCCACATGTATCTTACGAATATAAACTGGAGCTTAGGTTCTCAAGGTTTGCGATATCGCTCCCAGGATGGTTTATGATATTTAGGGGTGTTTTTATGAAAGGAGGCATTATGAATGATAGAATCTAAGGTCTGGATTTTATGACCAACGATTTTTTTGTTGTCTTATGATCTAGACAAGTCTAAGTAATTTTAAAAAATAATGTGGAAAATCTTCCTTATTCTCCCAAACCAAATTTTCATATAAATCGATTTCTTACCTTTTTATAAGAACTTTGGCTTCAATGTTCTTATTTCAATCTTTGATATTTTATGAAAAATTATAATTTATAAATTCAAATGAACTATATTAATATTTTAGTTAACAAAGTATTATTTAAACTAAATGTATTTTAAAATGAAAAAAAAACAAATCTTCTACAAATCAATTAGAGTCGCAGTGCAGAAAGCCACGGAAGCTCTAAATAAAACTCCATATATATATATATATATAT
>MQRK01252994.1:21361-35168 GCA_001938485.1 Girardia tigrina | reverse complement strand
AAAACTTTCATAATTTGACATCTTGCTAACTTGATAAATTTTTGTTAATCTTTTTAATAAACAATTATTCGAACAAATTTTCATTTTAAATGATTTCCAAATTTTATTTTTAAAATTCTAACTTAATAATTTTGGTAATAATTTTATCTAAAAATTAATTTAATTTTAACAATGATTTTGTTTAAAGAAAAAAAATTAATTTAATCAATTTAAAAATTAGTTAAAAGTTATTTACTTTATTTAAATTTTTGATATTAAAATTTGAAAGGATTTAATATTTTTAATGCAAATTATGCTCGAATAAATATGCATCGCGAACATCCAAAATATCAATTTTTCATCACAGTCTAAATAAAAATTTATATCACCCGTTATAAATGAATTAAAATGTATTGATCCAATGATAATCGTTATTCAAACTGTTAAATCGTTACTGAGTTTCATTGTTTCAAGATAAAAAAAATAATATGGGGGATGCATTCAGTATTTGCAATTTGGTGGTTAAAATAATTTTATGTTAAGATCATCAAACGTTCAAAATAAAATATGAATTGTTGTGATTCAAATCAAAAATTTTTTCAAATTAAATATATTTCTTTGGCGCTTCACGATGAAGATAAAGGATGACCTTGGTAGACTTGAAAACCAAAATAAATTTAACACTAAACTAGTTTTAAATTTTTGTACACTTATTTAGTAATTATCTTTCGAGTTTAAACAAATTTAAGTTTTTCTGAAATTGTAAATAAATTTTTTAAAAAAATTGACAAATCGTTTAATTTAAAATTAGCAAGCCAATTAGAAATTGTTTATTAATTTCGAAGGATTAATTTCATCGTCAGAACAAGCGATTTTTTAAAAAAATGTACTTATGGACTGCCGGTAATATTTATGTAATTAACAAGTCATCAATAAATCATTTAAAAACCATCAATAATGTTGTCGAGGGTGAATTTTTATCGTTAATTTTAGGATCAATGTCATTCTTGCCCCATAATTCTTAAATTGAATGCACAGAATTATAAAACCATGGGTATTTATGTTCCCTTTACAATGTTTTCTATGTTCAGCAATATTACTTTCATTTTCCTTACTAATGTGTTCATGGATTCTCTTACAGTGATGACGCGAAATCTCTCCAATATGTGTGGCATTAAACTCATTAAATGTAAATGAGGTCCGAACACAATCATAAAGGTGTTGAAGATTTATTGTTAAACAAAGAATTTGCTAAGCAGAAGGAACTCACAAGACATATTAAGAAGGTGCGTCTGACCACAGCAGCGACGACACAGCGTGGTGGTGGTTCATTCATATGTCTCATGGAGAACTGCTACAAAAGTTATAAAACTCATCGATTGCTACAACAACATTTATTAATTGATCATCAAATCCAAGGTAATGGTATTTCGAACATGCAAGTAGTACAAAGAGAAGAAACAGAAAGACGTACTGGATCTTTGAACTTGAACGCGGAACATGATATGTCAGTGTCTGTGGGTGTAACTGATGAACACTATCCAAGAGTAATCCCTAGTGTGGAGCTGAATTTTCGACTGGATAATATAACGTATAAGGGAATGTTTCATTACCCATTTCCCCGTTTCACTAAAGTGCTTTTATACAGCCAAAAGTCTCCAGAATCACGGAACGAAGGAATATAACTGGTCATTTCTCAGAGGGAAGCTGATGCGTGTCCGTGCATTGAAAGCTCGCACTCTTGCATCTGAAGCCGCGTGAGAGGATCAAAAAACTTTGTATTTGTCAATTGGTTTCTACTCAATACAGAGTCAATGATTAACTACCCTGTGTGCCAATGTTTGGTATTATTTGTAAAACACAGTTATCCGTAACAGTCGGTGGAGGCTTATTTTTGCACATATCTTCAATTTTTTGGTACAGGATATTATTTTTAAATTTACAGTATTATTTATTAATTTTCTTTTTAATCTCATGTTTCTGGCCACACTTTAATAAGTTAAATTCCTCGTCAGATAAGGTAATGTTAATAAAATTTAAAACAGTATTTTTAACATTAAATTTAAAAACTGCGCAAATTAGATAATTTTTTTGAGACAAACAAAAAAATCACCCTAGTGTTCGATATTTTATTTTTTGTTTACCATCAATCAGATTGTTGTCTTTTTTCTGTCATTTGACATGGAATATACATAGACAGTTTGTGTAGGTTATTTTGTTCTTTCAATGGACGAAAAACCGAAAATGTTCTGTTTAAAACCAAACATGAACTGAATTTTAATGAATTAATAAACATGTATTTAAAATTGGGATTAATTAAACAATTTTAATATACAAAATCCATAGAAAGTTGAATAACAATTTAATCTCTGAAAACTCACGGATTTAATATCTTTCATTAAGTATCGTTCCTGAGAATTTAAGACCTTTTCAATTTGTCGAGCATCTTCAAAAAACATCTAAGGAAGAATTTAAATTAGCTAAAAAATTATTTCTAAAAAAAAGTAATAACCAAGCTTTTGTAATATTTTTCTAAGCGTTTTTCTTTTTCTTCACTTAAGTCAACCAGGACCTTCCAGCCACTTTTTAGAGAATCAATTCGATTTTGTAATCGCATATATTGTTCTGAGTTATCTTTTTTCTTAAGAAGATCATCAGCGGTTGTCATCCACTCTTTCAGCTGTTGTTCCATATTGGCCATTTCATCCCTTTGAGTATTATAATCGTTGATCATTTTCTCTACTTCCTGAAATAAGAAAATGTGATCATTACAGAGTACAACAAGTTATCATAATCACAAAGTAAAGTTCTTCAATTTTCTAAAAACTTTGTGCTTTCATGAAATTTGTTTTATTTATTTATTAGGTTGTCAAGGATGAAATTTGTAGGCATAATTTGTACAATAAATTCAAAAGTTATAATTTGAAAATGACTTAAGATTTTGTTTCTCAGTTTTTTTTGTTTGATTGCTAGATACATGCGCCCAATAAGTCGTGAGACTAATATAGAAATAAAAATAGTTAAAAATTCATATAGATATATTTAAACTTCAATATAAATAGGTTAAAATGTGTTTTGTGTCTATAATCCACTATTCTTGAACCCTTTCGGCACTGAGTACAAATATTCTATAATTTTATGGTACATATATGTACCGCTAGGACCGAAAGGGTTAAGTCAATTTCCCTTTCTCTTTCTGAAAGGAAAAAAATGGAGAAGTTCTTTCACAACTGAAAGCTGTTTAACAACAAGAGTGCTTATCCGCAACAACAATTTATTATTAGTTCAATTACTTTCAGAGTGGCAGAAGCTCCGTCGTGAAGGAAGAAAAATCTGGAAGACCTTCGGAAATTGATGAAAAAATAATGCAAAAGCTGCAGATAATTGTGCAAAAGGAGAAAATAAAAGCGACGAGAGAGCTGACAACCCGGTGTAATTGCGACAACGACGTTTGGAATGCTACTTGGAAAATGTAAAGATCAGGAGCAATTTTGAATACCGTTTCATTGATAATATCATCACTGTGGACGAGACACTATTGTACCTTTATGTCCCCGAATCTAAAAGAGATTCGCAAGAATCGAAACTGCCAGAAGAAAGCAACTTACTGAAAATGCGGTCCTCAACTTACCCCCGAAAGGTTCTCATGCTGAAAGTGTTTTGGGACGCAAATGCATTTTACTAAATGACTTTGCGGAATCCGGTGTGAAGATCAATAGTTATTACTACTACAACATCTTGTAGCAATCAAGGAAGGCACGATGCAAAAACAGAGTGTTTGATATCTATTTTTTACACGATAATGCTCCCATCCACACCAGAGTAATTCCATAGCCACAATTGAGCGTTGTGGACTCTGTTTTCTCCCCAATACACTATACAATCACGATTTAGCTTCCTCCAATTTTTTTCTGTTTTAACATCTTAAGAAGCATCTGCGGGGCCAGGTGTTTGCTAACAAACATAATTTTAGAAATTTCAATGGAGAAATTTCTGGGAGGAGAGCCTTCAGAATTCTTCAAAATCTCATTCAAAAACCTCATTATTCGCTGGGAAAATTGTATCAATGTACAAGGAAATTATTTTGAGAAATTATTCATATTTACCATGCTTGTTCTAAATACGAAGTGTTGCGTTAAGTCTTTCTATATTAGTCTCATGATTTATTTGGTACACAAAGTATCTTGACTATTATGGCGTGTCGATTTTTTCAACTTTTACTTTCCAAAAATGAGGGCTGCTAAAAACTTGCCAAATAGTTTGAGATTACCGAATTTGTTGCAATTCTTGCAAACTATGCTGATTTTGCTTGGTAAATGAGCACATGAAAAAATGAGGATTTTTGTACACTACTGTAAAATTTACATTTACTTTAATATGTAATAAATGTTATTACTGCCATTTAAAAATCTGTTTTAATAAATGTGAGTTAAAAACTTCATTGTTTAAATGTGTAAAGGGCCGGAGGTTTTGATTTCCTTGAGAAACGAGTACATGAAAAGTAAGAGGTTTTATACTTTGTTGTAAACTTTCTATAATAAAGTAATTAATGTACAATGGGTTTTTCACTTAGTATATGAATATTTTCCTTCTCTTTTGGTTCAGATATTCGATTACTATGGCTTCTAAAAAGAGAACAAGATAATCATCATTCACTCACTTAAGCAATCTAATTGGAAGTGGCAGAGATTTACTGCCATATCAGCTCCCGACCTAGTGAGGTATTTTAAAATACGGACTGCTGTTAGGGGAACAAAAGGAGGAAGACTTCAAAAACTATATAGGATCTGCTTTTGCAAAGGATATTTACCTTAAAGCGCTTAAAGTGACGACGGACAAACTCTCTATTTGACACTTCTGTTCAAAATTCAAGAATTACTATCTTGAACAAGATAGAAATTAACTGGGAGCAAGCAAAGAATATATCAATCGGAAGAGAAACAATCGATGAAAAGGAAGCATTCACAGCAAAACTAGGTAAATATTATATTCTGGATAGTTGGTCTCAGTCGGTTTGGCCAGTAGGGTCAACTCTATCGGTTTGATTGATTTGTTTGGGCTCCCCTTGAGAATCAAAACGAGGATAGATTCCAAAAAATTTGAATTGAAAAGAAGTAGAACCGCCAATGAAAAAAAATCAATTTGATTTTCTTGAAAAAATAAATTTTCAAATAAATTCGTCACACTACAAATTTTAAAAATTAAAACAAAAGTAATTTTTAAGAAAATTAGTTTATAAAATAAAAATTTAATAGTTAAAATGACAATAGTTAATAAAAATCGATAAGATAAGCGCTACACAACAATAAGCTTTTTACATTCTCAATTGCCAATTCGACATCTTTCTTGGCATCGAATTCGACTGTCCTGACTGCAAAAAAGAAGCTCCCGTAAATTTTTTGTGTTCTAACGGGAAGAAGATCCCTCTAAATGAGCTTGTTTTTATTAAAGGACAGAGAGTTGAGATAGGCTTATTTTGACCATACTAAATTGGGCTTACCAGACCTACCAAAACAAAATAGATTGGTCAAAAAGCAGATACGACAAGACGATTAGAAAAAGAGGATTAAAAAACAAAAACAAGTCAGCGATATATTACTTATATCAAGTGAAATAATATTTGACCGTGATGATAACGATGAAGAAAATGAAAATTAATTTTCCACAGAAAAACAAAATTTGTCTTCAACTTTTAGTAAAAAGACAAAATACAACATTTTAGAGATTCCAAATATTCCCATGCAGTTCATTAGATATGGTATCAGTCTGGGTGCTACAGCTGCCATCGCTAATTTTTCTTTTATTGATGCTGGATTGATTATAAAAGATGATTAGTCACTTGTTATTGATCACATTAAATGCTCAACTTGGATCAAGAATTTGACGACTTTTGCAAAAAGGATGTAGTTGAATGCATCTTCTTCGGTGGACGAGAAGATTTGACAAAAAATCTACTTGATGCTGAAAACTCAGATCAGCAATTCTCAAGTATCGTTAAAGAGCAACATTTCTCTTTTTGCAGTGAGCGTAGTGAAAAATATCTATGCTGCTTCACTCCAGCAAAAGGCGGAAGAAGAGAAAAACCAACTGAAATCATTCCTGAAGAACTTTTAGACTTCATGGAAAAGAAGGGAATTGATAGGAGTCTGCAGGCAATTGGAGATGATTCAACAAATGAGAATACTGGTTGGGATGGAGGAATTATGGATTGAATAAAAGTCAAGCTTGGTCGAAAGCTGAACTGGTTGGTTTGTTCTCTTTATACAAACGAGTTACCCTTGAAAAATTTGATAACAGCACCTGACCGGAAAAAATTTTCAAACAACGAGTAGTAAGGTTATATTGGTAAAATGCTGGACATTGCTACTGAACTTTAAATTAACTCATTTTTCACCAAAATGTCAATTAGCCAGCCTTCGATACCACTGACTGATAGTAGTATAATGGATTTTTCAGCTGACCAAACATATGGATAATGAATCACTCAGATCATGAGATCTTGAGAACTTTCCTCAAATTCGCCACTTCTTGAAATTGGTCCAGTGTGCCATTCAAGGTGGTAAACAAACTTTGTCGCATATGGATATCAAAACATGGATTGCAAAGTAAAAATAATGTAACTTAAGACTGATTGTGGAATTCATTGTTGGCGTGTGCTATTCCTGCTAATATCAAAGTCAAAGAATATTAAGAAGAGGGTCCCCGCCCCATATTATTCCTACTACAGCAAGTAAATTCACAACAGAAGCCTATAGTTTATGTTTTTTACCAATTATCAAACGTTCAGCGTGGTATGCATTCAGTGAATGATAATACAAACTCTTCTTTGTTTAAATGATAGAGAAGAGAGAAAATTTGGTGTACAGAAAATCAATGACTTAAAGCGTGAAAATGAAGTGGGTGATATCTCTGTACGCCCGAGGGAAGACACCTTCAACATCAACGAAACATTCGTATTACAGCTGATAGATTGGTCTGTTGATGTTTATGAACCTCCTCTGACATGCAGGCTGACTACAACGGAGATAAAGAAATTCATCGTGCAACCATGAAAGTTCTACAGTGGACTTTTCACAGTCAATCAATTGAAAGGTATGTGAAACAAGTTACTAAGGCAGCTTGGAAGGTTTATTCGCATGAGAAGCGTGAAGTTTACATCGGAGGACAAGAATCAAGTAGACATAGGATGAACAAGAATGAATTAAAGTAAGATTTGATGAAACTTCTTGTTTAAATATTAATAATAATATATCACTTGTTATGTTAATAGCAAATATAATTTCTGTCAGTGCATTAAAGAAAAATTGAAATACAATTATTGAAAAGTAACTAAAGATAAGTCTATTATTTTTGTAATTTTTAAATACTATTTATTCAGATAATAATAATAATAATATTTATGACAGATTCGGATATCTCGCAACAAAATGCATATTTTTAGACCCCCTCATTTCAAAAATTGGAAAGGTCGTATTTCACTACATAAATGACACGCTCTACTTGACTATTGAATAAATCAATAAAAATTAATTAAAATTATTGATAACTTGTTTTAATAATTAGTATTTTTAAAAATTGAAAAGTCAGATATTCAAAATATAATGAAATACGAGTTCCTACGCCGAATCTCATCATCAGAAACCACGCAAAACATCAATTTTGTATTCAGATGCAATGCTACTATGCAGCAGTCAGTCTCAAATTGGTTCAAGAAATTCGTGAAAGGTAATTTTAACCTCAATAATGAGTCTTGGAGTGATCCCTTTTTGAAACCAATCGTCAGTTGTGATGAAAAGTGGATCAAATATGATAATAGCAAACGTTCAGTAAGCTAATCAAACATGAATGAAGCACCAAAACAAAGTCAAAAGCACAACATTCATCAAAAAAAGCTTATAGTGAGTGTTTGGTGGTCTGTCGCAGGTGTAATCCATTATGACTGCAGGAAACCTCATTCATTAATCATGGAAGATATCTACTGCAATCAATTGAAAGATATGATGCGGAAACTCAAAGAAAAGCAGCTGCGTTTGATAAACAGGTCGACTCATATCTTGCTCCACGATAATGCAAAACCCCGTATTGCACTTAAGATCTTGACAAAACTACAGGAACTTTAGTTTGAACTTCTGCATCATCCTCCATACTTGTCAGACCTAGCCGTAACTGACTACCATTTCTTCCTCAATTTGAACAACTTTTCGATAGGAAAAAAACATTATTTCCGAAGATGCCGTTATATTGGCCAGAAATTTTTAGATTCTTGTCCACCAAATTCTTATTCAACAAACTGCCGCTTAAAACTCAAAAGTGTGTCGATTATATGGTACATACTTTGATGAATGACATAAATATATGTATTTATTAACTTTGACTTTAGTTCTACAAAATTTATATTGACGGCCTAATATGATTAAATTTTTATTATGATTAAAAATTAAACTTTCAAAGATAGAAAAGCTTTTCAAAATAATTATTGGATAAGTTTTCGATAAAGGAAGATTTTTAGGTTATGAATATATTGTGATTCCTTATTTTTATCAATTGGAAAATAAATGCCGAATTTATAAATATATAATTAATTTAGTGACGATCGAAAGTTAATAAATATATTTACCAAATATTTGTTTAATGATTTCATTTATTAATGTAAAAATGTTATTCTTCGGAATCTTGGTCAATATTTAACTTGGAAACCCTTATGTCTAAATAAATGTCTATAATTCTTGAATCTTTCATAATAGGGAAAAGTAATAAACTCTAATAAGTCTTATTACAAAAATAAGAAAGCTATTAATAATAATAATAATGATAATAATAATAATAATCTCACAATTAAAGACTCTGGAATGTTTTGTGTCGCCATTTCCGTTTGCATTTGCCCTAGCCATACATGGAAGTCGTCCAGTTTCTGTAGAAATCGGTGTATATCATTTTTATTAGCTAAAATTGAATCACGATTTTTTATCATTTGTTGAAGAATTTCCCATTCGTTATGGACCAAATCTAACTGATGTTCGATATCTCGAGGATTCCCTAAATTGCTTCTGATTATCAAATCACCCTGTCCGACCAAGTGATCAATTTTTGCTTCAATAGCACAGATGTCCCTTTGTAAGTGATTGATTCTGCGTTGCCGCTGCATTACACTGTCTAGATCTTCTCCAAGTTGATCAAAAGATTCAATAAGTTGCATCTTCTCTCGAATCCATTCAATAGTTTGTTGACAATCAAGATAGAAATTACTGTAATGATATGTTGATAATAGCTCTTCTCTTTTACTATCGACCACATCAGCCATTTTGTTCCAACTATTATTAAGAGAGTCTTGATTTTCAATGATTATTTGATGGTTTGGATTGCCATTTATTACAAGATTTTCTGATAAACTATTAACATGGTAAACCTTTTCGGCTCGCTTTGTTAATTCCGATTCAAATACTTCAAATCTGTGTTTCAGGACTTCGAGTTCTTCAATATCATCTGTGGGAATGAAGTTGACCAAGAACTTTTCTTTTTCAGTGATCCATGCTTTAACAGAATCAGCGTCGTTGAGCAACCTATATACCGTCAATGTATCAAGTAGTTTTTCCTGCATTTTATGTGCTATATCAACTAAATCTTGATATTTCTTTTCCACTCCTTCTATCTTGGAAGTAACAAGTTTCTGATCAATGATAGAGTAATCCATTAAAGATTGCGCTACTGTACGTAACTGATCTATATTGTCTCGGCGACTTTCAATTATTTCCATGTTATACTGATTCTTTTTAATTAAAATTTCTGTGTAAGACATTTTATCTCCAAGATGTTGTAAGTCAAAGAATCTCTTGAACTCATCAATCCAACATTCAGTATCATCACAATCTGAGACAAATTGATAGAAATCTAACATTTCTAATAGTTTAATTTTTCTTGCCTCTGTTGCGTCAACTAAAGCTTCCCATAAGATTTGAATGTCATTATTTTTAGAAGCAATTAAGTCATGGCCGATGGGTGATATATCGACTAAGTTTTTGCCTTCAACCAATTTACTTTCTAGTGTTAATCGTTTTGTACCAAGTTCTGATTCAATAACCTTATGTTTTCTTAACAACCGATCTACTGAAGATAAATCGTTTCCTAAATCTGGATTGCTCATTACGTTCAACAGCTCTTTGATCCATTGCTCCTCCAATGATATATCGACGATAAATTGCCATACTGCATGAGAGTGCTTCAAGATCTCCTTGCGTTGATCTAAAACATCTAGAAGCTCATGAAAGTCCTTAATAGCTGCATTTCTCTTTTCCTTGATTGAAACTTTATTTCCAGAACTACTTCCACGGAAGTCTTTATCGCAGTATCTAATATATCTATCCGCTTCGGTAATCAACCGTTCTAATCTCTGATTTATTTGTTTAATGTCTGATTCAATTGCTTCATGAGCACGCAATAGTTCTTCAACTTCCATTAAATGCTTTCCATAATAATCGGTCTTCTGTCGATTTAAAATACCATTGATGATGATTTGCACATCATTAAATTCATTTAACAAATTGTAAACCTGAAAGTGATTATCCAAATGTTCTCTGCGTTCATGCAAAATTTGCAATAACTTTTTCCAAAGATCGTAAACTTTGTTTTTAGAATTTAATATAGAAGATATGTCGTTATATAGCTCTTCTTCGAGATGATCAGCTATTTTCGAAAAGCTAACCAAGTTGTCTTCATAGGCATAAATGTCAGTTTCAATGGCTTCATGCTTTTTTAAGGCGGCTAACACTGTAGAAAGATTATTTCCCAATGATTGTTTAGAAAGCAATTCCATATTATCTGTAATCCAGGATTCTCTCAAAGACGCTTTTTTTAAAAATTTCAAAGCCTCATTTCTTAGTTTTTCTTGTCTCATTAATTCTTTTCTCAGTGCCATTTCACGTTCATATTCAGCAGTATTTAACCTATCCCATGCGGAATTTATTGTAGGCAAGTTGAATTCATCCGGTGGATTGTATACTCTAAGACGAGAAGCAAACTGATTACCTTTAATTGTAAACAAAAGTACTTCTAAATCTACTTTTTCAACAAATTTTTGAGGT
This sequence comes from Girardia tigrina, assembly GCA_001938485.1. Taxonomy (NCBI): domain Eukaryota; kingdom Metazoa; phylum Platyhelminthes; order Tricladida; family Dugesiidae; genus Girardia; species Girardia tigrina. The sequence continues at coordinate 24,111 of MQRK01252994.1, read as the reverse complement.
TTTTCTTCTGTACGATATGAATTAAATGTATTCATTTGTTGCTGTACTCCAGAAATAGAGTTTGCAAATTGTCTCATATTTAAGAGTTTAATAGTGGTCCGAATCCATTCTAAAAGTTTGGTGACGAGATTTTGATAAAGTTGTATCATTTGATGTTCTTCCAAGACTTGATTGAGTAACTTATTCAGCCTTTTATTGAGAACATTACTGGCTTTTAACGTATTAAAATAATGGTAATAGCTGGCAACATAAGTTATAACTGATCTTTCGTCTGGCAAGGGGACATTAACGTCTTCTGGATCTAAAAGAGCTGTTATCCCGAGTGAATTTTCAGCAACACTGAATGCTAATTGTAAATTACTGATATTATCATTTCGATTGCAGCTTGAAAAGTCTATCAGATCTGGTCGATGTTTATGAATAAGGGCGACAAACCCTAAACCATTCCTCCAACTATTTGTGAAGTTTCTTATATTTACACTAGGATAACCAGCAGTTTTCATTTGACACCACAATAGTAATGCATCTTTTGCACTTTTTGCTACTGGAGAATAATCTTCATCAAACTGGATATCTTGTACTTGGAATCTTAAAATAATAGTCCATATTAAACCTAATGTCAATCTCGGATTTCCATCAACAATGTCATGTGCTCCAACATTTTCAAGATGGACTTTTTGAGTAAAAAGAAATCCTAAACATTTGTCAACATTTTCTAAACAGTGGATTCTCATTCGGCCACGAGTTGGTTTTGGCTAAATAATGCAAATATCTTTTATTATACATAAATTAATATACAGAATAATAAATAAATATAAATAAAACAACAAAAAATAATTTTGTCAATAAAAGTTTTCAAATTTATGTTATTAATGTACATGTAAAACAATATCATAGTTACATATGTTTCTATTTGTTGTTGCTTGAAATTACTGAGTTTTATTAAATATACAACAACGGAAGAACTTTACATTAGAATAAACATCCTCCACCATTAAAAATACTCCTGGACATTTTCGTGTAATGAAATATTATTCCATTACTCATCAAGAAAATTTATTTCGGAAGTTTTAGAAAATAGATAAGGTTATGAAAATTGTGGTTAATACAGTGAAATTTATCAAAGCTCAAGAATTAAATCATCTTCGATTTGCAAAATTCCTCACAAATACGGACTCTGGATATGAGTACAGAAGTGAGATGGGTTAGTCGTGGAAATATGTTGAAAGGATTTTATGACTAATTACCAGGGCTGGGCGCGGTGCACCGGTGCACCAAAATGAAAAGTTTGTTTCATTGCCCGAAAAAAATTCCAGTGCACCGCTATTTATTAATTTTTAATAAAACGTTTTTAATAAAGACTGTATTGAATCGACTGTTTGATGAAAAATGAAATATAATAATGAACAATTTACGTAATGTACATCATTTGTCACTTAATATCGATACCTGGACTTCAAATAGTCAATGTGGTTATATTTCTTTGACTTTAAATTATATTACCGATAATTTAAATTTGAAAACTCATCTTTTTACCACAAAAGAATTTTCGGAAGCCATACAGGAATGAATATCGCCGAATAACTTTGTACAATCTTGGACGATTGGAAGATAAATATTAGTATCATTGTTATAATTGTTACATATAATGCTAGAATTATGATTGTTGCATTTCCGGATTCTAAATTTAGACATCAATCTTGCTTCGGACATTCAATGCAGTTATCTGTAACAAAAGGGTTATATTATGTTAAAGATTTACTGGAAAAGTATCGGAAGTTGGTTGAACATTTTAAACACAGTGCTTTGGCTACTTAAACTTCAAACATTTGGCAAAAAAACTTGACCTTCGCAACATAGGTTGATTCAAGACTCCATAAGTAGATGTAATTCGTTGGTTGACGTGTTAGAGCATTTATTATAAAACAAACTTTCCATTTCTACAGTCATATACAAAAAAGGCCATAACATATTGTCAGTTGAACTTTCTCAAAATGATTGGGAACTAATTCAAACATTAATATTAATTCTCAAACCTTGGAAATTAATAACAGAAGCAATATGTAGCGTAATATATATGTTACTGCATTTTTTATATTACATTGTGTTCATCAGCTTTTGAATGAAACAAATCAACAAGCCGAACATTTGGAAGGAAAAGCAAAACTGTTAGTCCAGCAATGACTATTGACTTAAAAATGCGTTATCCAATAAGTCAAACTCTGGACCCCCAATGTACATTGCAACTCTTTTGAATCTATGATTCAAAAGTCTTTCATTCCTTGAGGAGGAACAAAAAAACCGGATAATTAATAATTTTCAAAACATTCTACTTCAAACACAGAATCTTGAATTAATACATATAAGTAATTAGTAATTACCCGCAAAAAATTATTATCGATTACAAAAAATGGATGTATCACGATTTGGAAACACTGATTGGTTATGAGAATTTGTATTTTTAGTAGATTTGATATTCCACCATAATTACTTGAATTTACAATTGCAAGGTAAAAATAGCGTATATGTTCGATCTTTCAATCAAGAAACGTATTTCAAAATATTATTAATAAAAAAATTTTTTTTATAAAAACAACCACGTTTTTCAAGCATTACCAATGCACTAAAAAGAGGAAAATAATTTTTTTCTAAACATGTAAGAAATTTTATACCTAACCCAAAAACGTGGGGCGGATTTCTGAATTACTGCTATTAGTAACTGCTATTTCCTCTTTACTGCTTTTTAGTAA
>MQRK01252993.1:15837-33641 GCA_001938485.1 Girardia tigrina | reverse complement strand
AAGATTTTATTACTGATTGTATAATTGTGCCTGTATTCCTTTGATATAATTCTCTAAATAAGGAGATATAATACAAGCAAATTTATAACTTAGAATTAAATTGTACAGATATAATATAGGTAATATATACGCTATTTAAACAAATGAATAGTAGTTGAGATGTTGATATTTAAATCCAAAAATATACGATAGGAGTATTAATATGTTATTTTAATTCGAATAAAAAATGTAAATAATCGATTTGAATAATCTGTATTGTAAAATACGTAACTAGATATATAAAACTAGATATAAAAATAAATATAATATAAATGAAAGATATAATCGTAACAAACGAAACAAATAAATGATTACTCAATAGTCTGTTAAATAATAACCAATATAACCGTTCGAGATGACTGGGTTAAATGCAATAATTAATTTGTCTGTTAAATAATATAATTTCCGGTTGGATATAAATCGATTTCTTCTTTGATTGAACAAAAAATATTCTGTTATTGAGGATTTTCTTAATCAAAAATGATAATTTGGTAGGATAATTTTTAGCTTGGAATTGCAGCGATAAAGTACATAATAGTATTGTTGATTGATTAATTTATCGATTCGTTTTATTTAGATTCCGAGGTCAACGTTTTAAACATTTTTTATTTTTTTATTTTCGTTTTTAATATACGGAATATTCTACATAAATTTGTATTTGGAATTTTCCTTGTAAAAAAATGATTGATAATTTTCTTACTGATTTTTTGAATAAATATTTTTTTTATCAAAAATACAATAATAAAAAATTTTAAATAGTTTACATAAAACTTAAATGTACAAATTTCAAATCTTATTAAACATATGAAATAAATAATCGTAATAATAATACCACCGTACACAAATAATGAAAAGATAAAAAAAATAGTAATGGAAAAAAGATAAACTATGAATCACGATTAATAGCGACGATTTGCAAAAAAACACATTCAATAATACACGAATAAAAAATTCTACAAACATGTTGTCAGTAGACTATTACACTGATTATCTTATATATGCATGAATGTTACCATTCTTACAATTGAAGATACTTTTAAATATATAATCTATGTATGATCTCATATATCTCTGCTGACATAGTTATAATGAAACAATCCTATAACGTACCTGCTAGTCTAATAATACATATCGTCATCTAGGTACTATGCTCTCAGAAAAATACAGTAAACGTTAGTGTAAGTAGCGTTTATGCCACTTTCATTATTATCACATTCTAAAGTCATAATTTAACACCACAAAAAATATTAATATTCACAATTCATATACTTAAACAAATTTCTTGTTACTTCAATTATTTCGCCCAAAATTAGTTCATTAATTTTTTTCGATTAAATTTTGAAAATATACAAAAATTTAAATCTTAAATAATCTTACATTTTTTTACAAAAATTTTCTTTTGGCTAAGCACTATTTTTAATTATTGACACTACATATTCTTGTGCTACAAAGTTGTGAAACTGTTCTTTTGATGTATTTATGGTTCATTATTTTAACAATCATTTGTGCTCTTAGTGATCAAATGCCATGTGAAAATTTGGATAACAGAACTGTTTCATCGTATTTCCCTAACGCATCATTCGATTATGTTATAGAGGAACGGGATTTATGTACGGATAATAGGCCTGACATTTTGATTGCAGTCCATTCATCAACTTTTAATCAGGAAAAAAGAGATTTATTAAATAATCTTACATTTTTTTACAAAAATTTTACAATATTTTGATCTTAAATAATCTTATATTTTTTTTTACAACAAATTTTACAATATTTAAATCTTAAATAATCTTATATTTTTTTACAAAGAATTTTACAACATTTAAACCTTAAATTATCTTATATTTTTTTACAAAAAATTTTCAAATTTTTAATGTAACCAAATTTTACATTCTTACGAAACTTAATCATAAAACTAATTAATTTAAATTTACAATAACCATTTTATTAAAAAATTATTTCTGAAAATATTAATCCGTTAATTAAAATTTATTTAGCTTATTCTATAACTTTTATTAAAATATGTTAATTGTTATTACTGTAAACATATTTTAAATAAGTATTTATTATCATATTTTTACTCTACATTGTAATTATTGATTTATTTCTTTTAAATTTTCAAATTAAAAAAATAATAAACTATTTTGGCGAAACTTAAAACTAACCCCTCATAGTTAGAATTAAGTGTTTTGATTGACTTGTCTACGTCGGTAAATTTTATCAACAATACTGAGAACTATCTGAATTTATATAGAGTGCAGATGCAAAATAAATGTTTCCATTACCTGGGGTGTCTTATTTTCCGTCGTTAAACATTGAAGGAATTAGAAACAGCAATTTTACTGGGTTTTAAAAAAAGTACACATCAAATGAACAAAGATTGTAAATACTAATAACTTTCTAATAACAATTTAACTATATATTGTTCCATTTATATACAACTGTAGAGACAATAGCCATAAAAATATCAATTTAGGAAGTTTTTTCAAACTTTTTCTTGAATAAATAAGTATTAGAAAAAGCAAAAATTCGTTAATTATTTATGTAAAAATATTTTCTAATATATATATACGAAAAAGAAAGTTGAAGTAATTATTTATTTATATTCTTTGTTTTTGTTAAGTACTTGCGTTCTCATCAAATTTTTTTAATAAAATTGATGATAAATGTTTTATATTTTCCTTTTTAAAATGTACTTTAAAACTTGAGGATTTATAAGAGTATGAGGCATATTGAAAAATTCTGAGACTTTATAACACTCTAAATGAAACTTAAATGATGCTCACTGTGCTTGGCGTTTACTGTTTGGATTAAATGAGAGTTGGAATTAAGTTAAAATATAAAATGCATTGAAAATAATTTTCCACATTAAGAAACAATTATATTGTTATACTTACACAAAACCTTCAAAACCTTTTACTTATTTTTAATAAGACTGAATTTCTAACATGATCAAACATTAAACTGTTTCAATAATAAATATAAATTTATCAATAAAATCGGGTAACCCGGAAAGCTCCTACAGATTTTTTATAACAATTCAGAAGCAAACTGTTTATGTATAGAAATGTAATTAATCAATAATTTATACACCAGTCATTTTACAATCTTTGGCTATCATTCTTGTAACTAGGAAATTTCTTTATTCTAATACTTCTCCTGTTTATCGACCAAAAACTGTTCAAGATTTAATTTCAAGACCTTCAAAGTAGATAAAGAAAATTTCACAGCTATCTGAATAGGTATTAGTTATGGTTGCTGGAGTAGCACATCCCATCAAAGGTCCAACAATTTTTTCCTCGTAGTTAAAGAAACATGTAGTGGGTCGTTGTTATGATGCAAATTTTGCTAATGCCTTCCTGTTTGCTAATTTTGAGAGATTCTCCTAGATTTCTGTCTTTAATCCATGTAGTTAGGATTAGTACTTGTCTGAATTAATATCTTCGTTGTATGTTAGGAGCTGATAATACATACTTCCTTTGAAATCTAATCACGCACAAAGTATTACTTCCTACGGAAAAATATCAGTTTTGGTCGTTGATCTGGCTTGCCTAAGATATCTTTTGCTTTACATGGTTATAATATATGTAGTATCACCAAAACATTATTATTATATTATATTATTTAAATTATTTGTATTATATTAAAATTATTTATATTATACTCTTTCTTATATTCGTGTTCCATTTTTTCTTGCCTTCATCTATATTTTTGTCTATATTCGATTGTTTTTGTGTCGTGTCAGTTATAGTACACTGTATCTCTCGTACAAAGAATATTTTGTAAATTTTATGTTTTGGTCATTTTTCGTCTTGTATATTTTATACGTGAATGAAAGAAAATAATAAAGACGTCAAAGAAAAAGATACTGAAAAGATCAAAGAGTATATGAAAGTAAAGATAATTCAGTAAGAAGGGGGGAAGACATAATGTTAAAATTCCCCCCTATCGTAATTATATAATTAAAATTATATATTATATATTCAATAATATTTCCTTTTCGAAATCAAAATAATAGAGCTTTATTATTCAACTTTTTATCGTGTCCAAGCCAAATTAGAGGAATCTTACAAAAAGGATACGATTCCCCCAATCTAGATTTTCTTTTCCGTCAATTATAAAAAGAAGAAAGAAACTATAACGCTTATTAAACGTTTCTAGAATCCTCGGACAAATTCACCATATTCTTAAAAGTCAATTAATTCCCGGGATAAAGAAAGTGATATTAAAATCAAAATTCCGTCGATTGAAATCCTTTTATTTTCGACGTTAAAAACTGACTTCGATTCTTGCGAGAAAACGACTCAAAGTTATATATCGTCTATATCGATACTGAAATTGGTTGTAGGATCCATTATGTTGTATGATTTGCGGTTAAAAACAGTAATTTTCAATTCGAACTACTTTTACCCTTATCCGACTCATTTTCTTTTTCTATGGTGATTGTTTATATAACTTTTTTTCTCCTTTGGTTTATAGTTTAATGTTCATAATAAAATATTTCACTTTAACTTGTATTTCTATTTATTATTCATAGTATAAGTGGATTCATTACAAACCTCCAACCCAATCAATTCACTTTACAATATATTTTATAAAAATATAAATATAATTTATTTAAAAATATTTTATATTTAATGTATAAAATATTTATTTTGCAATACTTAAAACTGATAAAACATTTAATAATTTTTAAGAAAATTGTTTGTAGCTTTTAAGTAATAACTTAATCTTTTTTGTTAAAAGATTTAGAATCTCTCTTTTGCTTGTTTTAATTTTAACAATTTAAATTATTTAAAGGAAGTAATAATTTTTAGAAATTTTTCCTATCCCGTTTAGTTTAGATATTTGGATAAAGATCATTAATCATTAAAATCATTAATTTTGATGCAAAATTACGAGAAATTTGATAATAATGGTCATAGTAATACAAGTGTCGAAAATTATTTAAAGTTTTTAATAAAAAGAAATATTGTCAATATAGTTCGACTTTTGAGTATTTTAAAATTTACATAAGTATTTTATTCAAATTACATGTTAAAAATCTTAAAATAAAGGATGTTATTTTATTTGCTTCAATATTTTCCTTTAAGCGGCAAAGGATTTTAAAATATACTTTATCAAATTTATTTAAGTTTAATTTTGTTTTTTCTTTAGAATTTGCATTTTCTTTTTTTATTTTTAAATATTATTTATTTATTTTATTCCTTAAAATATTTTTACAGTTTTTCTAAATTGTATTATCATAATAATCATAAAAAAGAAAATTTCAATCATAAAAGGATATTATTTCTGAAATCACATTTTTATTCTATTAATCAATTTTGTTTTTTTTACTGCAAAAAATAACAATTTTCTTTTATTCTCATTTAGAAGAATAAACTAAGACTCATTTTGTATTTTTTTAATAATTATTTTTCCGCTTTAATGATAAAAAGGGAATCGATTTTTAAAGGATAATTAAATTCTTTCAATGTAATTAGTTTCTGTCAGAATTTGAAAAGATTTTTAATTTAGGTGTGGCTCAGAATCTCAGTCTGATTTTATCTTAGTTACAGAGCAGATTTCAGAAACTAAAAAATCAGTTTTGGCCCATTTATGTGGAGTATTTAAATATGTGCAAATAGTCTCACACGGTCCGCTGGTTATAGTTTATTTTATTTCCAACAAAAATGGAATTGAAAGGAAAGGATTTGAAGCATTATATGAGTTTGTAGCCAATTATAAAGTATATCCAACTTCTTTTATCAATTCATCTTTAGAATTGGATGCAATCACTAAAAGTAGATAATATTTGAATTTATTTATTATTTTTACTTTTATAATTTTAAAGTATAATAATAAAAAGTTTATTTAAAAATACTTTAAAGAAAAATATCAAAAAAATATTCCAAAAATATATAGATAAATCAAAACATTTTTAATAATATTTTTAAAAACAATAAGACTTTTAAGTTTAATTTTTTTGATTTTTTCTCTTTTAAATAAGAATAATCAGAAAAAAGTAAACACGTAAACTAAAAAAAAATTTTTTAATAGAAAAAAATTAAAGCATGAAAAATATAAAAATGAATTTACAAGAATTATTTTCTAATAGTTAAAAAGTAATACTTATCTTTTGAATGGTTATAATCATTTTTATGAAATTATTTTAATATAATAAAATAAATAATCTTTTTTTTAAAATATATTTTCTTAGAAATCAAAGATTTAATTATTACACTTCATTTATAACAGTAATGAAAATTCAGTACAATAAAACGATGTTTTATAAAAATATATTTAAAATTTTATAAAAATATAATTAATTTTTAAGCAACTTTTCAGCTGACAAAATATAGGAAAATATTTTTTCCAGGAAATATCAACTTGATTTGTAGAATACGTAAAAAAATATTTTGTGACTTTTTATGATATTGTTCGTTTTTTTACAAAAATCAGGTTTAAATTTCATTTTTCTTAATTTTTTTTATATATATTACATTGAATAAATTATGTACCTTAAATGAACAAGAAAATTCCCACATATTTTATTTATGTTCTGAGATTAGAAACTTCATACTTAAAGTCGACGATAATCTATTTTTAAATGTATTATTTTGTGTATTTGTTTTAGAGGGAGTGAATAAAAATTTTGAAAATTTCGTTATTTTACTAAATGAATCTCATTGAATACCGCAGTGCAATAATTTCGAGTGCTTCAAAAAGAAGACTGTCGGGAAATCATCACTGAAATAAATGTTTATGGCATTAATCGTTCCTCATACATGAACTTTTACCATCGGATTGCTCAATTTAAACCTATTAGAACTGAATTTTAGGAAGGTAGAATAGAAAACCAGTGAAAACTGATCAAATTGTTTAAGAGACAAGTGGCCGAGGAAAAATTCTAAATAGATTGAAAGATCGCTTTAAAGGCGTCGGTAAACAAACTGAACGTCAGCAAAGAAAAGATTATCAAGAGATTCAATTACTTGATATAGAAAATCATACATCCATGTTTGTGTTACTTTTTTAATTGGAGATATGTGTAAAGACCGTTTGAAGCATTCTGAAGTGTTACGCGTGATCCCCGAGTAACCCAGAGACTCGCACGGAGGTAGTAGGCGCGTACAATGAAATTTTTGATGGGATCTTGATCTTTGTGTGACTGGGTCTTTGTCTAAAATTCTGATGTAATTTTTATGGTGAAATTTATATTTATATTGACGTCTTTTATCTTCCGCAATTCATTCTAGGCTTTTTTGAATATCTTCTCTAATTGTTCGAGATTTTTGCGGTATGTGCCGATAACCGGCTTAAAATTGTCTATATTCTCAAATAACTCATTAAATTCTTTCGTTTTCGACGCCAAATTAAGAACAATCTCATAGATTGTGTGATTAGAATTATTTTCTAATGCTTCATTAAAATCACCAATATCGTTTTCCGATTGAACAGTCGCATCGAAAAAAAGAAGTCGAAAGATTTTGCAAAAAACGTTTAGCGATGGTCCAAAATGTTTAAATTGTACTAAATAGAAATGTTTTGTTTTTTTTCCTTCGATGCTTTGTAATAAATTTATTCTGTTATTAGTAACTATTTAATTGCAAAATGGAGTTTAAAAATTTTTTGTATGAAATATTCCCTTCTACAAAAGATTAAAAAAAATATTAATTTTTTTATTTAATTATTCACGTATTATTCGTATTTAAATATCACTTATATACTGTATGATTCATAAGTCTGTTCACCCCCTCATATTTTGATTACTTATTTTCTAACTAAAAATTTGACGTCATATTAATTTTGAATATTTGTTTACATATAATTTTTTATGCTACACATTTGAATTTATATGTTTAATATTGAAATTTTCATTAATGACTTATTTTTTTTAAATTTCAGATAAATTAAATGTCAAGAGTATTTAGTGAATTTGAGCGTTGAATGATTGTTGTGCTTATAAATGCAGGAAGTACATGGAATCAAATAAAGGTCGTACTATTTACAAGATATAATATAAATATTTCAAAACGTGGAATGCAAAAATATGGGCAAAGTATTTAAAAATAGGAGAAGTGAAAGATCAGCCACGTGGAGACAGACCTCATAAACTAAGCGCCAGATCAGAAAGAGCGATTAAACGCATAAGTCGTTTAAACAATGATATTTCCACGTTAACTATTACAAGGATATTTAATTCTTCTTCCTCAATAGCCATAAGTAATTCGACAGTCGAAAGAATTTTACAGAAATATGGAATACGGGCATTCAAAGCTGTAAAGAAACCTTTCCTTACCTCTAAACAGAGACAAAGAAGAATTCAGGGGCTTCTTTATATCAAAATTGGGATAAAGAAACTTGGTATTCCGTAATATTTAGCGATGAATGCATTTTCCAATGTTATAATCATTGTGGTAGACGTTGGATCAGGCGAACTAGAAATAAAAGACTCAAACACGGAAACATCCATGAAACCATGAGCCACGGAGCTAAAGTTCATGTCTGGGGGTGCTCTTTAGCAAACGGGGTAGGTATTCTTAGAAAAGTAGAAGGTTCAATGAATGCTCAAATGTACCAGGAAACTATAATACATGACATTGATATTATTGGAAAGTGCTTGGTATTTCCAAAACAAAAATTCATTTTTCAGCAAGATCTTGCACCACCACACCGTGCACTGTCGACATTTAATTTCTTTAAAAAGAAGGAAGTCGACATTTTACCATGGCCAGGCAATTCACCAGACGCAAATCCTATCGAAAATGTATGGGGACTTTAAAAAGGAAATTACAGACGATAAGATGCACATTGTCAGAACAGCTGTCGGTGGCTGTTCAAAAAATATGGTACGAACTATCAAAAGACTATTGTAAAAGTCTTGTTGAATCCATGCCTATGTGATTAAAAAAATTTTAAAAATTAAAAATTTGATCTTTTTCTCAAAACATAAGCGGGGTGAACAGACTTATGAATTATACTGTACAAGCACCGGTAATAAAAATTAACTTAAATTGTCATTCAAAGTTTGAGATAGAGATATGGAGAGACACGGAATCCAAATATAAATAATAATAAAGATATTATAGATAAAGATAATATTTGAATCCCGAACACTCAAGTAATCCTGGAGTTGTGGAACAAATACGGAGAACAATTTCTATTTAACGTTGTTACTGTAAATTAAACATCGGTAAATTTTAATCTGACTCAAATCTCATTAAAAGGGTATTTTCAGAATTTGTTTGTACATAGCCAATAACGATTCTCAAATTGAGAATCAGGCGTATGTAGATTGGTTCTTTACAGTAGAAAAAGTATGATCTGTTTTTCATACTCGATGCAGATACTTTATAGTCCAGTCACGTATAATCTTCATTGAATTATATACTTTATAAATTAATTTGTAAATTTAATAATTTGACAACAACGATTTTCTATGTGATAACTATAATTCGATATAAAAAATGATTTTTTGCGTAAAGATTTTTTTGCAACACCCCAGAATCAAAATAATATTTTCTATTATTTTAAAGATCAACCTGGAAAATAAATGTATCAATCGTTCATCGGGATTCTGTCTGAATGCGGTTTGCATTAAGATAATTAAATAAAATTTGAAACTCGTTTTGTGTACAACAAAATTACAAAAGTAGAAATAAAAGTATAATTTAGATTGACCGAACATTTGTAAACCATCTTATTATTATTATTATTATTATTATTATTATTAGAATATAATATTATTAGAATAATATTTTCTCTCTAAATTAATTTTGTATTTCTACATTCTTCAACAGAGAATTAATAGCAATATGATTTATTCAACCGATATATTATACTTTTATCCTTCATTTACTCATTTAATTTCCAATTTGTTCTGATATATTTCGGAAAAGTGTCTGAAGAATTTTTCCTTCGTCGTTGAGTTTATAAAAGTCATTAATAAAGTTAGCTTTTGCTGATATTTGGAATCAAAAACAAGGGATCGTAAATATTTTTATGTGTATCAAAAGCATGGTTTAACGGAGGCACGTTGTAATTTAATGTTACCTTTTAAGTCCCATTTCTAAAGGGGTCTTTAAATTAAATTGTATTTTAAATCGTGATGTAAACTATAAAGTAATATACATATCTTCTCATTATAAGTACAGTAAGTATTATAATAAATTGAATTGTTTATAAATTTCCAAAATTTGATAGAAGTAAAGAGAAGTGTATATTCATTGTTCTAGTGACCTTTTCAAAATAAAAGATACCGTATTACTTCGATTTAACGCCGCGGCGTTTATTTCAAATGCTGATTCGAAGATGCGGCGTTAAATCGAAGTAATACGTACATGCATTAATATGAAATTGATATATCTACACAATTTTAGAAAATAATTTTCAGTAGAATACAGTTGATCACAAAAAGAACACAAAATTTATAAAAACATAAAGCTTAATACGAAGATCTCGAAAGTAAATATAGATGTAATATTTTAATATTAATGAATGTAAAAAGAAAGTATAAATAAACAAAACAAATGGTGTCATGCTCCTCAAAAATAATTATATATATATATATATATATATATATATATATATATATCACAGGCTGCTCCAAAATTCAAATTTAAAAATTTGCTATAAAAATCTGTTACATTTTACCAATCAATATAAACTTGCATCATCTTGACAATCTCACCGAAAATGGACAACCTCAGCTGAGTATAATATTTATTTAAGTTGTGATTTTGTGTGTTTTTTTACAAAATCATTTTCGTTTCGAATTAACAACTTTTCACAATTTCACAATCTTTTATTATTTTATTTTATTTTTCAGTGGAACTTGAAACTTTATCAAAAACTGAAGTCCATGAATTCTTTTCAAATAAGAACATCAGCGGAGTTGTAACTTCCCCGAATTATCCGAATTCTTATTCAAATGATTGTGAAGTCTTTTACTTTTTTTCGGGATACTCAGACCAATATATTGAAATAAAATTCAGAGAGCTCAGATTAAGATCTGATGAAAAGTATATATTCGTTATTCGTAAATAATTTTAAATTAGTTATTTTGTTCAAAAAGATTACTTTTTATATTGAGTTAATGTTCATAAATCTATATTTAGTCAATTTGAAATGTATTTCAAATTTATCCAGTCACTAAAGCTTGCGTACTACACCATTTCTTTCTATCTATTTTCCTATTGAATATCATTTCAGCCAGGTTCATCACAATTGTTTTTTGACGTGTCGCATTCAACGTAAATTCCACCTCTGGATGTATACCTGCTCAACTCGTCTTCTTTTTTCTTTTAAACTTGCCTGCATATATTCTTGATTAGTACAAAATTGTCGTTCTACCACGCTGTTCGAATTATGGTGGAACGGGCTCGAGAACACTAATTATGTACCTTCTATAATCATCGATTCTTTTATCGCCTGCGATTCAAAACGTTTCCCGTAGGCCACATGTATTTTTTTTGGAAGCGTCAAATTTTAAAATCCATTTTTGTCAATATTGTGCATAATCGTTTGCTCATCTTGTCAACTATATATTTACCGAAATGGACGATCATGGCCATTATATACCTTTCTTTTCTTATTTTCTCCCTCAATGGGCGCTTATATCAATATACACCTCAAACGCTTCCGATGAAGTTATTTCGAATGTCTCCTTTTCCGTCTTTATAGTATCTATTTTGGTTTGTAGACATTCTTTAAACACCATGACTACATTTATCGTTTTGCGTACCTCTTCCATTTATCCTTTAAATAATGATAAACATTTTCTGCTCTTGTGTAACAAAGAAGTCTGAGAGTCTGTATGATTAATTCATTTCTATTCTCTTTGGGTATCCACTCACGTTGGGCTTCTTTTGTATGACTTCTTGCTGTAATGGCTAATAACCACGTATTGAATCAGTCTGTTAGAATTCGCATCTTCATGACTGCATTTTTATGTAATTCTCTTTTTTTGTATATCTTAGTTTATCCATATTTGCAACTGAGCCCTAATTGGTTTCTTCTTATGAAGCATAAAGATGATGGTTTTATGGTCCCTTCTCACTTAAAATCTCTAACCACACAAATACTCATTAAAATGTTGACAGAAATAATATATGGCTAACAAATTCTTCATCTTTATACAATATCCTTTCTCATGTATACCCATCGAATGTGATCCATAAGCGATCACTTGTTTTTAACACGTTTTGCCAACCTGTTCCAAATAGACTCCTTATTAAAATCCAGAAATTTCAAAATTGGTGCTGTCATGATCGTTTTTTTATTTCCTTTAAAGCTTGCTCACATGAGCCTGACCATTGATTTTATTTTTGTAAATTTTTAAATAATTAAAATCAAATTAATATTTAAAAATGACTATAGAAATATTTTATTTCAGATTATAAGAAATTAAATATTAATCATCCATCTGATTAGGAGAGGCACAATCCCAAATCAACACACAACATTTAAACATGCAAACACCACACAAAAACATCCACATATCAAATATTCCTCACGCCCACGATTAAATAATTGCATTTTCTTTCCAAAAACCTCTGAAATTTTAAATTTAAAACTCCACTTTTATTTCAACTATTATTTCAAAAAAATTTCAAGTATTTCCTAAAAATTCCTAACACTTATAATAATAATTCATCAGCTCGATTTTATTTAGTATACCAGTTCAAAGAAATAAAAAAGAAAGAAAATTTTTAACCTTTCAAACCGATATCAATTTTATATTATTCTGAAAATTATATACTGATTCTTTAATTTTCTTATCCGAATTCTACTGCCAAAAATGTGCTATATAACGTCACCATCATATTGATTTTTTATATTGGTATACTCTGTTTTAAACTCACTGTTTCTGCCATGAACCCTTATTAAAATAATTTAAATAATTCTTTCTTAGATGTATAATACAAGTCTTAAGCCAATGTTTAGTACTCAGGTGGATAAGAACAATGACATGTTTAAATTGACTCTTTTAAACTGTTTGCATAAAATGATTATTCTTCACCACAAGATTTTTTTAAAAAAGAAAAGAATTCAATTGACAAAAAATTATAACATATTTGATAAAACAAATATATTTAAAAGTATGACATATAATATAATGACATATGTATAATGAATTCATTAAACAGGTATACCACATGTTAACATATCAGTCATCAAATATAATGTACAAAATTTGATATAATTTGGGAAACCTTAACGCTTATTCGATAAATTATAGCGCTAAAGGTTTATTAATCAAAGGAAAAATTATTAATAAAACGTTATTTATTTATAATTATTTAAAATTAATTTTTCATTCGATATCATAACTAAACATTGATTCGAGCTGGCATGATAACAAACTTGATTTATTCATTGTTAAATTTGCTATAATTACCATTCTGAACACATTTGAAGCTGAGATATATAAATGAATCAAAATTTTTTATTAATAAAATAAACCTTGATAAACAAAAATTAATTATCAATATATAAAGTTATTTGATCTGATTAAAATCATTTTTATAACAACATTAATTAGGATTCATGTTATTTGATTAAAATATAATTATAAAAAATATTTTTGTTTATAAAGAGATAATAAATATAAATTATATAAATAATTTTAAAGTTTAAATGAAAATTATTTTTAAACGCAATGAGTGTTTATAGTAAAATGAGGGATATCATTTTAGTTGTAAATATTACCCACATAGAGGGTAACAAATGAAGAATGAAAACTAATTTCAATATTTAATTTATCTAAATTCAAAATATTTTAATATACAAATTGATTTTTAAAGTTAACAATTTGTTGGAAAATGTAGGATTGAGTGAAGACAATTTTGTGCAGTAAGCTTCTTTGGCTTGCAGATGATTTTTTAAGGGACTAAATATCGCATCAATGGATACTTTTCAACGAAAACTACTTATTTTAATACATAGGAGTTCATATCAGTAATAATATTAGGATATATCCATCAAGAACGTCATTAAAAGAAGAAACATCGTTTTTTATGACTAAAAATATTACAAATAATATTGTTTTGATATAAAAATAACTATTTCATTATTAATTAAAAGACACCATTTTAAAATACAATTTTTTTTATTAAAGCAATATATTTCGAAGCAATATCATCAGGCGATTCTGATTCTAATTGTTAAGCTTATATTATATAAGCTTATATAACATAACTTATATTGCGTAATATATAAGTCAAATATGATACAGTAAAGATTACGCAAATAATTATGTAATTACTGTTACGTAAACACTTTCAACGAAGTTGATGAATCACTTGACATTAATTGCCTATTAACTGCTTTAACTATTAATGCCTCATAAGAGAATAATTTTTAAAATTATTTATTTTAACAGAAGATTTACAAGGTTTTTATGTTCAGCAATATTACTACTATCACTTAGATATACTTCTTCAAGAACTCGTTTACAGAGAGGGCGGATTGTCTCTCCAATGTATGTGACATTGTACCCATTACACTCAAATCTATACACAAAAATCAGAGCCTCAAAGGAGTTTTGGATTTATTACTGAACATATTATGGATTTTATGTTTTAAATACTATTTTTAAATTCAAATTATAGTATTAATTGATCATAGAATAGAAGATTTGATTTTTTTAAACATTCAGAATAAAGAACAGTTAATGCGTAGCCACAATTAAGTCTCTCATTATTTCCTAATTTTGGTTTCAATTCATCCTTTCCTTCAATTATTTTTCTCACGCCATCTTTAAATAATTTATCATTTTTTTATATAATTTATCAACGAAAGCTTTTGAATATCCATTCTTATTTAAAGGCCACTCAAATTGTTAAAATTAGAATTTGTCTTGAAATAAGTTGAAAACATAGACCAAGAACGAAACACCAACCCTTTAATATGATTATATGAGGCATTAATAAAAAATCGGTTAATCCACCAATTAATGTCCGATTAAGTGACTCATCATTTTTGTTGCAAGTGTTTACGTGAAACAGTAATTGTATAATTAATTGCGTAATTGTCATTTTAACATTTATAAGCTTAACAGCTGGAATCCAAATAGCCTGATGATGGTGGATATTGCCGTCGAAATATATTGCTTTACATAAAAAAATGTATTTTAAAATGGCGTCTTTCAATTTTTCAAAAACAATTTCCATTATTTTTTTAAATATTTCATTACTGATACTTTTATTTTAAACGTGATATCGAAAAATGAAGAGATATTTTGACAAATATTGAAATAAATTTTTTGTTTTTTTCTTCTATTAACTCTACATATATTTGACGCCAAAGCAAAAGTTTCCTCTCAAAAAAATTGAAAATAGTTTCTATTTCTTAATCCCTTATTTCAATCTTCCCCTCTCAAATAATTCCTTTTCAACCAAAACCTTAATAATACTATATAAAATCTATGCCATATTGTTCGAAAGGAGAAACTGAATTATCTTAGAAGAATCAAAAAAGTAAAAATAACAGTCAATTAAAATTAATGAAAACTAATTGAAAACTAAAAATTCGAAATAAAAATAATAATTACAAAATGTTTAATTATTAATCAATTAAATATTTCTATAAAATAAAAATTATAAAAATTATTTAACCACAAAATATAAAAAAAAGATATTTTTTGTCTTTTTTTATTGGAAATTTCATTTACTATTCAAAATCGGAAAAAATATAAATTAATCATTAAACGACATATGATTATATATTTGACAATTTATATTGAAACACCTATCAATTGAATAAACCACAAAAGATGTACGGAATTCCAGGAAATTCAGATCTCGAGATCTAAAAAAAGTGGAATTCTGACAGAATTCTTTTCTAAATTCAGTTCCGCTCTGTTGGGGTTTTTGTTATATAAAAACAAGGAAAAAAACTAAAATTCCCAAATTAATGTGATTAATTTCTGTATAATGTTTGAAAAAAAAGGCTTATAAATATAAAAGCTTGCTTCTATTTTATTGTAAGTAAATTGATTGTTTTAATAATTTATAATTTAATGTTATTGAAAGAAAATATCAAAAAAGCCATTTGACTGTTGAATGAACTTCATAGAACAAAATGAAATGAAAAATTCTTTTCTTTTGTCAGCTCTTATTAAAAATTTATATCAGAATTTTGAAATACATAATAAATATATAAATATATATTCAGACTTTATGGAGATTAGAGTAACGATACAATCTTTAATAATAATTTTATTATTTTTAAAATGTGAAATGTAATTAATTTCAGTAATTTAATACAGATTTTAATTTGAAGTTTTGTTGAAACTTTTAGTTCTATCTGTGGACCAAACTCCTAAAGATGGTTTAGTTAGAACGATCCATATAGCGAATTTAATAAATGTTATATTCCGGTTAACAAATAGATATGTGGGCCTATTTATGAGCGAGCTTTTATCAAATAAGAATAAATTAAAAATAAAAAAAACTATGATTATCTGATAAATTACTTTTAATAATTGACAATAAACAAGGAACGAAAAGAAGAACAACAAAATAAAAGAATTGTGTTACTTTAAAAGTATACTTAAAAAAAGTTACTTAAAAAGTAAGTGATACTTTTATTAAGTGATATATATATATATATATATATGTCTGTGTGTGTATGTGTGCGTTATGACGAATTTGTGAAATCGGCAACAGTTTGCTAAATATTGAAATTGCTGAATTCATGAACCAGTCAATTTTTACCGACTGCACTAACTATATGAAAAATATCAATTTAATATGAAAAAATATAAATTAATTATTAAAAAAAATTTTAATTTATTATGCAAAATATACTCCAAATGTTAAATTTTATTTATAGTTTATTAAACTTCTTCCTTCGGGAAAAGCTGAATTGCAAACGTTTGTATTTTAAGTTATTTTTCATATTAAATTGATATTTATCATATTAAATTGATATTTTTTCGTTTTAAATACAATTTTCTTATTAAATCTATATTTGTTCAAATTAAATTGATTTTTCGCATATAAAATCGATATTTTTTCAAATTAAATATTAAACTCAATTTCATAATTGAATTAAAAAAATATTTTTTTAAAAAATTGCCGAGTTCATGAATTCGGCAATTACACAAATTCGACATAACATATGTATATAAAGGACTTGGAGTAATGTGGTGATAATCAATATACTTTAGATATGCGAAAGGTTTATGTGAATTTATATATGGACAAATAAATACAATCAGAATAATTGAAGTCTGTATTATAATAATTCATGCAGGTTTTAAGATGATTTCTCTTGAAAGCATTTTAGTGTTCATGAAATATAGGTAGAAGAGCTTAATTGTAATCTAAAAAGTTTTACTTTATTTGAGAGAACATATAATATATGTTGATTGCCTCAAAAAAAATAATTTCATCCAAAACTTACATAAATACATAAGTTTTGACTATTCATAGTCATTGACATAAAAAATCGGCTCAAGTAAATCGTCCCTCAAAGACAGCAAAACTCCTGTATGAAGTAATATATAAGAGGTTGCTGCATCATTCTTAAACGTCCAATATGATTCATTGAGTCACATTAAAATATAATTTTATATAATTGCACTCCCAGTGATGAGAATTTATAAATGAAAGAAATCATTGTTAATTGCATTAGAATTGATAGATTTATGCATTCACTTCTCTATGTGAAGAACAAAAGTTTGATTATTAAAAATCACCAAGACTTATTGAAATGAGCACATCAATTTGATTTGAAATTTTGGTTTGACACAATACTTGAGGATTTTTTTCCATACACCA
>MQRK01252990.1:1429-11612 GCA_001938485.1 Girardia tigrina | reverse complement strand
AAAGGTTTTTATGAATCAGGAATAATGAAGCTACCGGAAAGGTGGAAGAAAGTGATTGAACATAATGGACAGTATATCGTGTAAAAATATTTGTGCATCCATTTCATTTTTTGATAATAAATATTTTAGTAAAAAACGCAATGACTTTTTGGCCAACCCAATATTAAACTTAATTTATTAGAACTGTCCTTGTCTTAATTTAATTAAGAATGTATAAACTCCTCCAAATTTGATGTAAAACCAATTAATAGTGTAACGGAATGACCAGTGTTAGAAAAAAATAAAGCAATATTTCTTTGGGTCGAATTATGACTTATTGTCAAATAATTTTTCGAATCTTTTTGAACAAATTTATTGTTTTCTGCTATTATATATAAACTATAAATTACGATGAGCTCTTTAGATGAACAACACTAAACCAAATAAGTCTATAAGCCCCCGAAAGACCAACGGGGACGTCAGTCTTTCAACTTCAACAAAAGTTTCGGCATTCCAGTGATGAGCGACCAATCATGAGTTATGGTTCCATAATTCTGCATCCCTTTGGCTGTGTTTGTGAACTTTAGATAGTCCTTAAACAGCATTTGAAAGTTTCTCTATATTGATTTCTGGAATTTCGCTTAAGTCACTGATTTCATTCTTCTTGTATCATTGACTGTTTGGTTTTGCATAATGTTTGGACTTCTTGTTGAATTTCAAATTTGTATACTGTGCTAAGGTGTCTCATAAGTCACCTTTTGGATTTGAAGCTCTTTTAACTTAGATAGCAGTTGAGGCCTTCTGGTTTTAAAGTTTTGGCTTTATAGTTTTTAAATTATTGCATTGTTTGTTCTCCAATTTTCACGCTCATAGTATATTACTTGAAGTATATAACTTTAGATAACTCTTCTTTTGTTTTGGATAGTTAATTACGGACATTTAGGACTGGTTTTATTGCTATATTTTTTCATATCCTTTCTTCATTCTTTCTTTATCATCCCGACCTCAGGTTTCCTGTTAAAATATAATTTATCCAAGGTAACTTAATTCGGTCATCCAATCTATTTCTGTCATCAGTTTACAACTAGCAGTACGTATCTTTGAATCTCCATTTATCCTTATTAGCTTGGTTTTCATTATGTTAATTTTAAGAACCATTTGACTGAATACTTCATTTAAAATGAGTACATTCATAGTTAATACATAATTTTCGTCAATGAGACAAACAAAATTTATCCTCAGTCCAGTTCCATCGTTGACTCGTAGTAGTACCTCTCACAATAATAGCAATAATATCACAATAATATCTTTAACCCCTATAAAATCATCAACTTCTAAAACATCTTAAATCCTTATTACACCTCCACCTCATATAAATTCCCTTGGTTTTATAATACCCTCAACCCTTATAACACCCACAACCCTTTAACAGGCAAAATGTATTTTTTTGTATCATATCACAAAAGTCCATACCAAAGTGGTTTGTCCCTAATTGTTATGCAAAAAACTCTGCACTTATTGAGAATGATGTTAAAAATTCATTATAAGGAGATACTTAAAATATTTGTGGGTAAAGTATTATATTTTTGTACTTAACAGATAATCGATCTTTAATATTTATATATTTGAAATCACATTTAACTAATATTGAGTTTATTAGCAAAATACTTGAATCATACCGGTGGTCATACTGCTTACTTCTGAAAATGTATACTTAACTCAAACATAAATATCGAAGTGCAATAATTTTAAAATATATAATTGGAGTTATTTTTTCACGTTTGACACAAATGAACATTTTAAAATTTAAAATATAATCTTTTAAACCAAGTTCAACACTTCAACTTTAATCAAAATTGAAAATTCAAAAATAAGTTATCAAATAGTATTTGATAAATCATCCATTACGACAAAGTCGAACCTCCTACATAATTTATTAATAATATCTCTTTTTATTTAATGCCAGGTTAAGACTGGAAATTAACATTAAATAAAACTGGAAATAACAAGACTGGAAATTTCAAGATTTCTATTGAAATAATTCAAGTAGAATGGGTTAGGCAATTTACACTGAAAGACGAAATCAATGCGACATAAATTTCTTAGTTGCAACTTTAACACGAAAAAGGTTTTCAGTTTTCTTGTCAAAAGTTGTTGACCAGAAAACGTCGTTAATCTTCGGAGAGTGCAATAGATTACAAAGGAATATTCAGGAGAACTGTGGAAACTTGTTGATCAAAAAGAAGATTCAGAAAGACAAATAAAGAGCACTGCTGAAAAAATGTCATAATTGTGCATGAAATGATTGAAAATGATAGCTGCTTAAGCAGCCAGTTATTTAAAGAGGTATAGACACTGAAAACAGGAGTGTACGCCGCCTATTGAAACAAAAAGATGGAAAGAAGTTAGTTTTCAGCAGATAGGTTCTCACATTTTTACTGATAATAACAAGAAAATCAAAGTCATTTGCTATAAAGAAATCTTGAATATTTTTTCAGCAAGAAAGGCTAAAGAAAAGGCCATTGTAATCTTTGAAAAATGGGAAAGGATGAAACCGTATATGGGTTGATGATACAGTTAATAGTCCTACAAATTTTTAGGAGGACAATATCTAATCACAAAGTTCTGATTTATTGTTTAAAAGAAACTATGCAAATCACTCACATATTTCGAATTTCTTCGCGGCGATGGATCCATCAGCGCAGAAAGATACCCAGAATTCATGCAGAATATGATTTCAAACTTTTAAACAATACTACCTGCTTGGGAAATGGTCATTCAGCATGATAATGCGAGTTGATTCGACTTTTGCTTGAAGAACATCACATGTCTCTATTAAAGTAACCGGCCTGCTCATCAGAAACAAACCTCATGTATCGCTTTATCTTCAGGAACTAATAGTGCTTCCGCCTTGGAAAAAGACATCAGTAATTCAGAAGACATGAGAAACAAGTTTCTCTAATATTTGGTGTCAACATCGAAAGCTAAGCTCACAGATGAGTTTCAAAATTTTCCACGTCACATCCGGAATGTCATTGAATCTGATGGAGACTATTTTTAGGCCTTTTTATAGTTTACTTACACTTATTATAATAACAAATGCAATTTTCATAAATAAATGTTTTAAAGTTTAAAGAATATTACCAAAATATTTAATATATTTATTTACTTTCATAAATGAAGTTAAAACACATTAATTATGATTAATTCCGTATTCATTAACCAATCATTGCCAGATACATCAATTGTAATTTGATATAACGATTTGCTTTCTCTGTTTTTCGTAACTTAACAAAGGTTAGACAGAATTGTTGAAACTAAAAAAATTAAAAATCTGTTAATTAAAAAATATTTTAAAAAATTTTTATTAAGTTAAAAAATTGTTTAAATAAACTTTCTTTTAATTAAACCTTTTTTGTTTTATTAAACCTTCTCAACTAGTTGACGCAATTTAAATTCTCGAATCTTTATTTATTCCCACTTATGAATGGGTTAAATTGTCGATAAACTCTGATAAAATAACCGATAAATGTTGATTATGTACAAAATACATGCATTTCCTGTGAATCTCGAATTGTGGGGCACAGCTAAAAAAAAATATTATGACTGACTATCGTTTTCCTATTCGCAGATTGAAGTATTCTTGATTTTCTTCTCACTGATCAACTCGTCGTCATACGAAAACATTCTCGTCAAATGGTATTTTAAGATCACCCATCACTATCCGCACACGCCCATTATTATTGTCGGCACCAAGATCGATATGCATCAGAACTATGGCGAGACGGGAAAGGACCGACAGAACACTCCAATTAGCTATCATCAGGGATTGGTATTGGTCAAAGAAACTGTCAATAACACTGTATTAAACTGAAGATTTTCTTTGGCTTTATTTCTGTCGAACAAATTTGTCTGTCCTCCAAATGTGCACAGGTCCAATATTGACGGAATTTAATATCCGTCGCAAATACGACTAAAAGTTGATTTGCTAAATCCCGATAAACACATTCAACCGAACCGACAATGGGCCCTGATGTAGCGGAGCCTAAATCGTCATTTCCGAAGGTAACGGAAACATTTAATAATAGATAAATCTGACAACAAAAAATAATTAATCTCTGAGAAGAAACATTTCACTCTTAGTGTAATTCACTCAAATTAGCTTTCACTTTAAATCTAAAACAATCTCTTAAATTAAAATCAAATTAAATGACTGACTGAATCCTATTCTGACAAAATCGTGTGAACCATTTTTGAAGCTGATAACAAAAAGTATAAAAATACACTCAAAACAATCAATGAAAAAGAAAAATATTTTGTTCTAAATTTCATTTTTAAACACTTTATCATCATTTTTTTAGTTTTGCACCTTGTCTAGTAGTGGTGACCAAGATCTTAAGGATGAGCCAAAATTTAGCCGTAATTTTAATAATTGTTAATTTCATATTCGTTATCATTCAATGTTATACATGAAGAATATTTATTAAACTCAAATAGGGTGTAACTTTATTGGCCCTTGGAAATGGCGCTGCCGATGTATTTAGTGCACTTTCAGCAGTAATGTCTTCAAACAGGCCCAATGTCGGCCTGGCTTTGGGATCCATTTTAGGTATAATTTAATATGATGCAAGATTCTTCTATTTTACATCTATAATTTTAGGAGCTGGAATATTAGTCAATGCCGTCACAGCTGGAATTATTATGATAATTGTTCCTTTTTCTGTGATGCGCAGACCCATTATAAAGGATTTGGTTTTTTATTTAATTGCTCTTATTTGGTGTATGGTTATTCTAATATTAAGGCGTATAGAACTGTGGTCCGCCTTGGGTTAGTTATGTTTCATTTAAGATTTAAAAATTTAGATTTAACATTGATTAACCTTTTAAAGCCCATGCATACTACATATTTATCATTTCAAAAATGAAAAAAAATCATTGAAAGAAGGATTTAGGAGGATGTAAAGCTGAAAGGTTTATTAAATAAAAACGTATTGGTTTTTAAGGGTAAAAATTCGATAACATATTAGAGTTTTTATATACATAAAAGATAAATGAAGAAGCGATTTGTTGAAGCTCGGATAATCAGTTGTGTTTATAATCGAATATTTTCAACGCATTCTGCTTTTTTATTTCGCGAATTATTTTTATTTAAATTTGTTCCTTTAAAATCTTTTATTATGAATTATTTATTTTTCTAATTCTACCTTATGTCGATTTCTGTAATAAGGCACTGCTCAATTTCAAGATCGTTTTTTACTTCTGTTACATATTGTTATTGATAATACACTTCTTCTATTCTTTGTATCTGTTGATACAATTGAACCGTTTTACTCTGATCGAATCTGTCTATATTTCTTATTATTGATGTTTTCGAAAACCTTGATCAGTAGTTCCATCTTTTTTCCAGCTATGATTTCCCTTTTCTTGTTCAGTTGTTTCCTATGATGATTGATGACAAGTTTTTCTTTTTTCCTAATTCATTTTTTCAAGGTTATTTTATTAAAACTGATGAGATTTATTAACAAAATTTGAATATAAAGAATAATTGAGTACATACCGTCCCCTAATAACACAGTTGTTACCTTCCGCTTTATAATGAAAGTGCGTTTTACGGAACTGCAATGGTAGTTTTCATAAATCAGAAATATTAAAATTTTATTAAAGATTATTTGTCAATTTAAAATTTATGACCATAACCAGTAGGAAATTAGGGTAACCAAGAAAATAGGGCGTTTACTCTTACATCGTAATTTTTTTTCACTTGTTTTCGAAAGATGCATAAAGCTCAAGTAGAAATCGAAACTTCAATAAAATCGGATCTACGTCAATTTAGTGCTAAGCAATTCTTATCGAAAACTTCAAACAAATGAATAATTGCGTTATAAAGTTTTATATTCTTAATACGTTTGAATGTTTCGATCAACCGAATAAGTGATTGTGGTGATTTCATTCCTCACCACATTCAATAATATTGAACTTTAATGATGTAATTTCTTATGACATCACCAAATTTCGGTGATTTCAAATTTCATTACATCACCGGAATATAAAATTGCAAGGTCAGATTCAATTGCATAAACTGACTCCAGGGCATATTATATAATTTTATACTATATTGCCTTTATAAAAGAGCGAGAATTTCCAAGTTTAATCGGTTTTCAAACCCCGATCAATATTTTATTTAATAAATTTTATTCCTTAATTTGTGTCCTTTACAGAGATTATTGTCATCTTTTTTATCAATATTATGACATTAAAAACACTTGAAAAGTTAAGTCTAGGTGGTCTGACAAATATTTCACTTTTAAAATTAAAAAAGATCATTGACTGTTCAGTAGTACGATAATTCAATATATGAATAAATTAAACTTAAACATTAAAAACTTAAACACAAATAACAATATAATATTATAAACAATTTAAGCATTTACCAATATTGAAGATAAGACAAACAAAAAATAACATCTATTAGTATGGAAATATCAATTTACTGAATATTTAAATTAGATTTACAATTGAAAATTGTGGTTATACCTCGTAAATATTCTAGAATTGTTCGATTTTGATAATGTTGAACAATTGTTTGAATTCTTTTGGCGATGTAATGATACTTTTTTGAAGTTTTAATTATATTTTAAATTTTTAATCGCATAACATTTCTTCCAGTTTCAAAGCTTTATTAAATTTCCAAATATTTTACATACTCGAAAAAACTATTGTCAACTTTCAATTGCATTATTAGTGCGTGGAAGTATATCAATTGCAGTTTGATATATATTATATCAATGACTAGCGAATTTCGGTATTTTTCTGACTACTTGTCTATAGAGCCGTCATATCTACGCATCTTCAAAATAATTTATTACACATCTAAATAAATGTTCATTATCTACAAAAAATTAACTGTCAATTAACGTTTCAAAAATTCTAATAACATTATTCGTTGGAACAAATGCAATTGACGTAAATTTAGTGCAAAATTACCATCTTCTGGATATTTATTTTGCAAACAAGCACTTTGAATGTGTCTCCATAAAGAATGTTTACAGCTGGAAATATTTCTCTAAATGATTCAATTGCTGCAATTGCAAAATCATAATTACTATTCGAACATAATTAAAATAATAATTTGATAAGTTAATTTTTGTAAAATTAACAATTAAAATAAAGTTTAATACTTTTTTTTATAAAAGAAAAGCTTTGAATTATATATAAATAAAACTAATAAAATTTAAATTAAATTCATATTTAACAATTCGAAAACATTTTTATTATTTTGAGTTTTTATAAATAAAAGGTTAAAATTATTAATTTTAATTAATATTTTTAGAAATTAAATACTTAAATTAAATACTAAGCATTTGTAAAAGATTTAGAAAAATTGTTCGAATAATCATGATTAAAAAAAGAGAAATAAAAAAACCAACTAGAGCGATGTCAAACGATGAACGATCTTCCGAGAGTTGTAATGACTCTAAATGTAATAATAATAAATCTTAAGATGACAATTGTCTCAATGTTCTTAACAGTCGCCGCGTTGAATTGTCGCGATACCATGAAATCAGAGATATAATTGATGTAATTACAAAGAGTCACCTCCAGAGTCTGGTAAAAAGACAATATATTTTTTCAGTAGTTATCTTATTATTTGATGATCTTACGAGTTAGTTTATGAAATGTTGTCTTACCCAAGAACTCTTCCCAAAAATGTTTCACTTCCTCAGTCATGTTTAAGGTTTAATGTCTTCTTGGCGACTTTATGCTCTTTAATATGAAGCGATCCATCAAATGCATATCATGAGAGTAAGTGATACTGTGATATACAAAGAATGTGATTTTGTTCCATAAAAGTTTCTGACATTTTAGCTGTATGCAAACGGGCATTAACGTGCATAATCTACGAAGTACCCTGCTATGAATTTGGACACTTTTTCTAGGGAAACGAATATGTACATGTGCATGGACTATTGTTCCGTAGTCTAGCACTCGAAAATAATTGCCACCACAAAAGTTCATTACCACAATTATGTGAAATATTATATCGTCAATGATATGCTTAGGTTTTGACGGCGGTCACCACCAAGTTTTACCTATGCACGATGAGTTTCTTTAGCTGGTATAAAGATTATATTAAGGTAATTCTTATCTATAACAACCATGCTTCGTGTACCTCATTCGAAATTTTCTAAGCACCTTCTGTCAAAGCTCTCTTTTAACTTTAATTTAAGGTATGAAGCACCCATCTGGCGTAAACACTCTGTTTCCGTAAGTTATCTGTCAGAATTCTTTGGACCTTTGGCAATGTTAATCCCATGATATCTGAAAGCGCATTAATGCTTGCCATTTGATTATTCTCCACCATGTGAAGTACACGATTGATATTTTCTTTTGTTCTTACCTCTTTCGGTTATCAATCTCCTTGAACTCTTCCGCACTCTTCTTTCTCTCCAGAGGCATATTCTTTGATATGGTTTCGACTCTTCTATACGATAAGATATTTTCTTCACACCATGCAGCAACTATTAGAGAATGTATATCTGTAGCTTTATAATCACTCTTTCGTAAGGTTCCAATGAAGAAATTACTGTTTACCGTGGTAGGTTTCATATTTAAACTCATTGTATAAACTGAAAAAAACTATTAAAAAATAACGTCAATACAAATAAATAACTTAAAAAATCAATTAATCCAAAATCTAATCAAATTCAATTTTAAAAGCACAAATCAATCATGAAAATTTTTACATTACTTATCATATTACAAATGAAAATTTAAATGTTCTAAAAAACCGTTTTCTGAGGTCCCTTATATTTAAAAAAAATTCTCTAATAAACTAAATCCATATGTACATAAATACAATACTATTTTTATTTTTTCCATTCTTTTTATTAGCTTACTTTCTATATATATATATATCCATGTATCCATGGAATTTAGAAACCTGGTTTTGAAGGCTTTTTACTCAATCGATTTTTTTCAAACTTTACACCTTTACTCATTTTCAATAACAATAAATTAATATGTAAAAGTTTGATCGAAAAAAACTTTTTAAGATCCCAAAATGGGAAAAAACTTTCCGGGAAAAAAAGAGTTCCAGAACAATATTAATATTAAAATATCTACTTATAAATTATGAGTAGTTTATATTATTTTTAATGTGTTTTTTTTAATTTTAAAAACTTTGTTGGCAAAGTAGAGTTCTGTCTGCATAAAGAATGGATGTAAAAAATTTAATTTTTTTATTTACTAGTTTAATAATGGAGTTAAATGTGACTATTTAGAGTTTTATAGAGTAAAAAGATATGCTGTTTTATAATACCGAAAACCTGAATTTATATTAAGTCTAAAGAAACGATTATCGTTTGACTATGGCTATCATTTTGTCAAATTGTCTCTACTTTCTGATATATTTCATAGTGAATTAATTAATATTATACCTTAATTAATGTTATATCATTTTATATGTCAAATTCGGTCACCAAGCTTTATAACTACAATCATGTATATTTTTCAATCAAATTCTTTCTATTTAACACCATGATCTACTTTTTGTACATTGTCCATAAAATAAAAGAGTGTAGAATGAAATGAATCTCCTCTTATAATATCCATATAACAAGTTAGTTAAATGAATATTGCTTTTTTTAATTTTCTCTTACTATTTAATCTTTGTTGTTAGATGTATTAATCTGACTCCTTTTTTTATTGAATAGTGTTCCTTTCCTTGTATGTGGTATACGTTATCGTAACTGGTGTTTCAAGAGCGATTTATGTGAAATATGAAAAACACAAGAAGAAAGAACAAGAAAAAGAAGAAGTCAAAAATATTTCAGATGATAATAAATCAGAAACTACGAGAAGTCCTGTTAAAATACAAATTGGGCCAAGTATTCAAGTTCAAGACTCTTATGAAGAAAGTTATCCATACTTATCACATCAATCAAATGAAAACACTCCTCAGGAAATACAATCAATAGATGCGCTAGGTCTTCCTCAAACAGCAATTAGAATGCAAAGTTTAAAGTTGAACTCGATTAGAAGCACAAGTAGTCGATCAATGGGATCTTTTGCTAAAAAAATTATTGGTAAATTTTGTTTATATATAAAATATACATTACAATACTAAACGTTATATATATATATATATATATATATATATATATATATATTATATATATATATATATATTATATACAATACATTA